>LTAE01003166.1:14294-38899 GCA_001647135.1 Pontederia paniculata
TTCTTCTTTCTCTTGGTCATATCCTGCTCAATGGTCAATATGGAAGACAGTTCAACAACTCTTAATCGACTCGTTCACTCGAATAGTCGTCATGTCAAAAAGCAGGCGGGAGACTGTATAGCACCAAGGTGATCAGACACTTTTGTCCGACTTATAAGTTTTTCGCCATTACAATTATCTTTTCACATAATCAGACACATTTGTCTGACTCCATTTACATGTGGTGTACTTGTACAATAGCAATTGTACATCCATGTCCTTTTTAGACACATACCCTTTTTTAGAGCTTTCCAAAGCTCATACACCCAATTTAGGTGTTCCAACTAGGGGTGTTCACGGGTCGGGTTTGACCCGAACCGAACTCAAATTTGACCCAACTCGATCGATTTTGTTCGGGTTGGGTTGGGTCGGGTTGATGCCAAAATAGTCATCAAATCCGATCCAACCCGACCTTCATTGGGTCGGATTGGATCGGGTCGGGTCATCAGTTTATCCGATTGAATTTTTTCATATATTTTTAATTATTTTATTATAATACTTAACATCAATAATATTTTAAAAAATGAAGAAACATATTTTTTTCAATGTTCTATAATGATTTAAAGGATATAAAGTATAAATTTGTAATATACTTTAATTTTAAAGTAATATAAAATTTTTATTAAGAATAAATTAGTTTAAATTTAATAAAAAATATATAAAAATTCGGGTTATCGGATTGGGTCGGATTGATCAGGTTCAAAAAATTGAAATCCGCACCCGACCCGTTGATGATCGAGTTATGGTTGAGTCAGTTCGGGTTCGGGTTCGACCCGACCAACGATCCGATCCAACCCAATTGAGATTGGGTCGATTCGGATCGTCGGGGTCATCGGGTTGATCCGACCCGATGAACACCCCTAGTTCCAACTTATCACTTAACTCAAAAGCAATTTATTCTGATAACACACTTTATCTGAATTTTCTAAAATATAATTAAAGGATGATAAGTTTTAATTCTTGATCAGGAATAAATACTTAGACTTATTCTAAGTACACCGATATCTAATATAATTTTCAAAGAAAATATTTAATTTAAAAATGTGTTCGAAGATAATAAAAATATATTTTCAATATCCAAAAATGTTTTCAACTACTAAAACTAATTTTATTAATTAATTTTGTCCAAAGTAATTTTAACAGAATTATATAATAAAATTATTTTTTAAAAAATATTTCATCCAAAATAATTTAACATAATAATATATGAAAAATTATTTTGTCCAAAAATATCTTAATAGAATAGTATACTAAAAATTATTTTCCCGAAAAATTAATTTCTGAAAATAATTTTAACAGAATAATATACTAAAATTATTTTAGAAAAATATTTCGTTCGAAATAATTTAACATAATAATATACGAAAAATTATTCTGTCCAAAAATATCTTAATAGAATAGTATACTAAAAAATATTTTCCCGAAAAATTAATTTCTAAAAATAATTTTAACAGAATAATATACTAAAATATATTATAAAAGCGAGGTTGGTGGCCAAGGGTTATACTCAGCAGGCCGGTATTGATTTTCAGGAGACTTATTCCCAGTGGCTATGTTTGCGTCGGTACGGACGATATTAGCCATAGTAGCATATATGGATTTGGAGTTGTTCCAAATGAACGTCAAGACAACATTCTTGAATGGAGATCTGTCAGAGGACATATATATACGACAACCTGAAGGTTTTCATGTGAAGGGTCAGGAGGATAAAGTATACAAACTCCAAAAAATATTGTATGGTCTAAAGCAATCGTCTAGGCAATGGTATTTGAAGTTCCATGAGACGATAGTTCAATTTGATTTCAGGACGAACAAATTGGATCATTGTGTCTACATCAAGCAGAAAGGAAGCAGTTTTATGATATTGTCACTATATGTAGATGACATACTGCTTGCTGGGAATGATGTAGAGATGCTCAATGAGGTCAAGGATAAATTGAGCAAGCGATTTGAAATGACAGACATGAGTGATGCCTCCTATGTACTGGGCATTCAAATCAGTCATCACAAAAACTCAAAGAGTTTGAGTTTAAGTCAGGAACAATACATAAATAAGGTACTGAGGAGGTTCAAGATGCAGAATAGCAGTCCTGCACCTACACCACTTGTGGTTGGGAAGAGGCTAAGCAAAAGTCAGTGTCCCAATGCAGGACAAAAACCTTCGAGTGAGCCATATGCAGAAACGGTGGACAACCTAATGTATGCAATGCTATATACGTGACCCGATTTGGCTTACGCGGTAAGCCTTGTTAGCATATTTCAAAATAATCCTAAAAATGCTCATTGGGAAGCCATTAAGAGGATACTGCGATATTTGAAGGGGATAGTACAACTGAGATTGACATACCAGGCTGATACACTCGAGACAGTAGGATATTCAGATGCAGACTTCGGGGGGGATATTGACGATCGAAAGTCTACATCAGGTCACTTGTTCTTTCTGGGTGGTGTAGCCATTTCTTGGGGTAGCAAGAAATAAGGGTGTGTGGCGAGACACACACAGGAGGCTGAGTATATGGCTTGTAGTACATCAGCCATCCATGGTATATGACTCAGGCGTTTTCTTTTAGAACTAGGGCTCGATTTGGTCAGAGGACCATTGCCCATGTATTGTGACAATCAAGCAACGATAAACTTGATACACAGTGAAGCCAATAGTTTAAAAGGAAACCATATTGAGATATAATATCACAATATTCAGGATATAGTCGAAAAGAAGGAAGTAACAGTGATATATATGTCTATGAGTGATATGTTAGTTGATTTCCTCAAAAAGAGAATTGCAGCTAGTACTTTTATCAAGCATGTGAGCTTGGTGGGACTCAAAAGTGACTGAGTCAGTATTGTGAAGTATTCATGGATAGTGAAACTTCAAGACATGATCTCCAGTTAAACTACTCACGGATAGTGAAAGTGCTGACACAATGACCACGCTGGTCAAGTGGAAGATTATTATAATGTGACCAGCCGTGATCATTATGATCACGGTCGTGATGGACCATTATGGTCATCATTGTGAGATGACAGTTGGAGTCATCGTAATAGCCGCGGTTGAGGGGGCCGGAGTGCTACGTGATAGCAACGTATAAATGAACACAAGCGTGTGCAAGGAGGACCCAATCCGAATTTGTGGAACCCATCGTTATCCCTCTCTTTCGTCACGCCGGAGACAGTACACATGCCATCGGAGTGGTGAGGAGAGACTGGCCGGTTGAGGAAGACAACACTGTCCTTCTTGGTGTGCAATGTGTTGACGCTTGGTCTCGTTAATTATTTACATGTATATGAGCGTGATTATTGTTAAGTGTATAGTGATTATAGAATTAATGACATGCTAAGATGTATGAATTAAATAATAAGGGGGTTAGGTTAAATTGGATTAAATTAATTTGCTGGATGATTAATCCTGTTAATGATGATAAATAGTAAACTGGATGCTTAGTTAATTAAATTTTGAAAAGTCTGTAATTAAGTGTGTCTATTTGAGTATATAAGATTGTATGTGCATATGTTGATTAATACATTGTGTATAATTATGTTTTATTTAGAGAGAAAAGAGGATGATTGTCTCAATTGCAATTATCTGTTTTTTATATGTGAGACTTTAATACACGATAAAAGTTTGGATTACATTATATCAACAAAAATATAAATTAGTCTCTCCAATGTCTCATGATATTATTTCATTAATATTTGGGAGTCGGGAGGTGTATGAAAAAAAATTGATGGGAGATAATCTAGTAATATTAAGGGTATATTTGGTTTGATGTATTTAATTGTAATTGAAATTTTAATTACGATAAATATAAATTTTGTGTTTGTTTTGATGTAAAGTTGACTATATCAAGTAATTGCATTTACGATATAAAAAATTGTGCCGGAAATGCAATTGCATTTACATCAGATAAAAAATAAGAACAATAAGAAGAAATAAAATAAAATAAAAATTATAAATTTTACTTATATTTTAATTAATTATTTATTTTTAAATATATAATAATATCTTATTTTAATCAAATACATACATCAAAATCTAAATTTCAATCAAACAATATTTACATCTATTCAAATTATAGAGAAGTAACTATTATAAATAAGAATCATAACAGAATTTCTAATTATAATTTTTTACATTTCGAATTTACGATTACGTCAAACTAAATTAGCCTGAATGAAAAATAAAATTAATCTTTTTTTTTTATAGAAATGATAAGGAAACAAATTAATCCGCTGCCATACCCTTCTCCTGAGCTCCTGCCACCGGCTGGTCCTCTCCTCCCGGTTGTCGCGTCTTGGCCGCCACAGATTTCCTTGGGGGGTTTGTTCTTTACCTTCTTGTTGATCTTTGATGCATAATGTTCATCCACTTTTGCTTAAACATTGTTTACCTGCTCTGCTTTTTGAAACTGTCTCCAACTTGTTTGATGTGATGTTACGCAGCCGGCCAGTTGCGAAGAAGGGCGAGAGAGGGGCGTCACGTCGGTGTCGGCAGCTTCGGTCCGCCTTTATTAGTAGTGCTGCATGTTGTCCTCTCTCCGCGCGCTCCGCTGCCGTCTCCCCTTTCGTCCTCCTCCTCCTCTGCCGCGTCGCCTGTCATCTGTTCGACGAAATCCCCTGCAGCATCACCCGTGTCGCATGGAGGACTCCAATCTCTCCTCGCGCTTCACTTCCTCTGCTTCCATCTCCTCATCCTCGTCTTCTGCCTCCAGGAGAAGGTACCACTCATATCTTCCATGTCTCTTGATGCGTCCTCAGTTTGCTTGTTCCTCTAATTCTTGTTCTTCTTCCTGTTCAGTGGCGGAGGACGTGGTAAAGGGAGAGATGACCGCAGCCGGCGTGGTATTGCCGGTTACGATGGCGATGGCGATGGGAATGTTAGGATTGATGCCCTCGGTCGTCTGCTGTAATTGTCTCCTCCTCTAATCACCCATTTGCTCGTTGATTTGGTTGTTGCCTTCTTCTTCGAAGATGATCTTTTACTTTTATCCAGCGAGTCAGGGTCCAAATCTGGAGAAATATTAATCTGTTCAGCTGCCCGTTCTCTTTTTCTATTCTTCTCTGTTTAGTTATCTCTGCAAAACTTAGCTTACTACATGTTCTTTTACGGCCCTGGGAGTTTTAATTTAAATAGCCAGTAATCTATCTGGATTGGTCCCTAAATGACCACAACTAGATAAAGCATAGCTTTTTGGATAGTCAGATAGAAGTCTCTCTGCTTATTTGTTAGGATAACACTTGGAATCGTACTCTCACTAATTGCCACTCTAAATTTAACAATTACTCAGCAACCTGAATATTTTTTTATTATTTCTGTCTTCTTTTCTTGGAAAGAATTATGTAGAGGTATGTTACAACCAAGAAATCTGAGTATTGGATATTAAACTCAATCTTCTGTGGTTATTTCAGCGATGAACTGTTTCTTGGTTAGCTTAATTACTTTTCCGGATGATAGTTTCTTCCTTGAAGTAGAGAGGCCCTGAATAGGGTGGATGCATACAATCAATTTTCTCTGTCATTGTAATGTTATTAAAGTATTATCTGACTTTAATTTGATATATTCAGAACGAGAATATTGCGGCATATGGCTTCTGAGTTGAAGTTAGATATACAAACTGATGGATATGTCCGAGTCAGTGATTTATTAAGATTGAACTTGACAACATATGCAAAGGTCCCATTGAAGTCCCACACTGTCGAAGAGATCAAGGAGGTGAACTCTCTAATGCCTCGTCTCTGAATTTTGTTTCCTACTTGTAGTCTGTCTCACTGTTACTTCGAGCCCTGCCCTCATCATTTTTTTCAAATTTATCGATGATATTAGATATTTTACCATGTTCAGAACATTGTCAGTATGAGGTTTACTGTTGGGTAAAGTATTCGTTCTTTACCCAACAGTAAACCTCATACTGACAATGAGTTTGGGGTACTGTACTGTTGGGTCAAGTTTGGGGTATACGTTCTTCCTCGAAAAAAGTATATGTGTTTCGTTCATTGAGAGATTCTTCTAGTTATATGCCCTAGGTACATCCTGTAACTTGATGTTGTTGTTGTACATTTATTTCATCTGTCTGGAAAATCTTAAGAATTTGTTGTCTTTAGTGTCTAATCGTATATCAGTTTGAATGGAAAACAAGTTTAAAGAGAATTGGTGGCTAGCTTAAATGTTATATATGGATGTTACTAATGCACAACTATATCTTTAACACCAGTTATTCATTTTCTTTTTTATGATTTTTGCGTTCGCTGCATTCTGTTTTATCCTATTGTCTCTAAAGTACCATGACAATTGTCTATCTATAGCCAACTATGATTGTGACTACTACTGTTGTTATCTACTGTCATGCAAGTTTAGCAGTGGGGACAAAAGGTGATTTGTGTTTAAAAAATAACAATGTTGGATGCCCAGGAAACATAAAAGAGTTAAACTTAAATAGCTCTTGTTTGGCCTGACCTTTTAGTGTTCCTACAAAATGTTTCTATAATGTATCCAGAAAAATGACACAATATTATTTAAGAAAATAATTTATGGCATAAAACTTAAACATGATGCCTCCTAATTTTTTTTTTGAGAGAAAAGAGGATGTGCGCCAAGTGCACACATCCTATGTTACTTAAGATGCCTCCTAAAGTTCTAACTAATTAACTCATAGAAGAAATATCTCATCTGAATTTGGACTTGTGTAGTCTGTTTAAAGCTTTTCTAATTCACAAACTGTACAGAAGCTATAAAAAAATAGAAAAGGAACTTTGGATAACCTTGTTGTCATTATTGTTTCATTGTGGTTGATCATGGATAAACATTCAGCTAATTTACTCAGAAATGACATTTTCCTATCTGTATTATGTGAAATGTTGCAGATTGATCAGCGTTGTTTTCTCAGATTGATTTCCCTTTTAATTATATTGTCTGTTCTTTATGTAGATGTTTGTTTACTCTAGTAATATTTAACCATGCAGTAAAAGGATACCCCAACTTTTTTTCGAGGAAGAACGTATACCCCAAACTTGAAAACTAGAAGAAGTGTAGAATTTAACAGATGATGTAATTTGGAATCTTGTGTCCTCCTGTAACTGGAAAAGAAATTGCTTCCATTGTTCTTGTCTTGGATATACATTTTTGCTCCTAATAGTATTTATTTTGAAGCCTTCTACCATCTAGTACCTTAGGCCTTCCTGTTTTCTTGATTCATTGCGACTCAGTTGTGTCCTGTACTTGACCTTTCCAATTTTACCTTTAAATTAGCTGTATTTTTCCACAATGTTGTAATAGTCCTTATTTTTGCAAATTAAATACAGGCAGTCAAAAGGGATAATAAGCAACGTTTCAGTCTCTTGGAGAAAGACGGGGAGCTACTTATTCGTGCAAACCAGGGGCATACCATAACTGTGAGTTGCTTTGTTATTTTATTAGAAGTTAGAGAGCTGTGTGCTTTCCATTTCGTTTGAAATTTTATAATGGAGATCGGTATTCATTTATTTCATGACAAATAGGTTAACAGCTCACACTACCGTGCAAACCATGGTGAGATTGGCCTTTTCCAGTCTCCTTGTTTGTATATTTTGACTGTCTTAAAATTTTTTCAAATATTTAATGAAGCTTCAGAAGAAAAGCATGAAGTTTTTGTTGAATATTGAAAGTTAAGTAAATCATCTCGAGCAACTTTGTTGGCAAAAAAGTTCAGCAAGATATCTGCTAGATTACTCATTAACAAAGAACTGTCTGCTAGATTGGCAGCTGCTTCATTTATCCTCTGTTTAATAAGTAAAGATGCATGGTTGAGAACCTTTTTTAGGCAATATTCCAATAACTAAATATTCTTAAAGATGGCATTGAAAAAAATATTCTTAAAGATCAAAGAAGTAATCTAACATGAAATTAAATTTTCTCTCAAAAACATGAAATCACATTTCCACCATTGCATATTTGATGAGTACAGTTCAAATCCATGTATTATTTGAGTTTGTTGTTGAGCATGCAACAACAAGCCAAGTATTCTTAACAAAAAATTAGTATTCTTGATGAGAAACAAATGCCAAACATAGGAACTCATTTGATGCGGACATTTACTCGAGTATTAGGCTCGCATGTGAGAAACATTGATAAACTTCAAGTCAATAATGCTAAAATGGAAATACTTAAATGAAGAGGCATAGTTTGGGACATTTTGATACACAACATGACTAGGACGTGTGATTTATTTTCCCATTTTATGTTGCTAGCTTAATTGACTATCATTTTTGGTGATAAGTTATCATTTTCTGTTTGGTTGGACTTCCATGGTTATTTAAACTCATGTGCCCCTTTGACAATCATGTTTCCACAAATGTTAGAGATATTTTAACTTTTTAATCTTTTTAGTGATATTTACTCATCTTAGGTGTATATTACCTTTTGAGGTCTGCAGGTTCTCTTCTCATTTTCATCTGTTTGAAGTTAAGATAGATAGTTCGTAGAAGAGTAAATTAAAGGAAGAACTACATGCCTTAAATGTATAAAAGAAAATGTGCAAATCACAATCTGTCACCAGATGAATAAGAGTTCTTTTATTTCTTATCATTTTTCTGTGTCTCTGCATTTGTGCATTGGTCTGTGAATTGGGGAGAGCATGGTGATGGAAGAATATGTTGAGTTCACATGACACAGGAGCTTTCTCTTCCTATTAGTTATTTCAATGTAGATCTTTCATTTTTGTTTATTAGTTGTCATGTGACCTTTTAATTAGTCATATAAGGGTCGAGATCCAAAGTAGTTGATCAGGGGCTTAGATTAATTCTCAATTTTAACCCTTGTAACCCTAGTATTTAAGGCTGCGAACATAATTTCCAGCCGTCTTTTATCTCTTTTTTTTATCAAATTTGTAGATTTTTAAGGTTTTCATATAAACCCTAATAGTTCCTCTTTTGGTCCTTCCAATCTTTCTAGCATGTTTTTTATTGTTTCTTTCTGATTTTCTTCTTTTACTGCATCAAATTGGTATCAGAGCTAAAAATCATAGGAAATATTAGGGTTTCCTTTGTTTTTGAACCATGGTTGGACGTGGTAAAGTCCAAGGACGAGGGTCACCTTGGGCAACAAGCAGAGATGGCTGAGATTGGTGTATCATTAAAGTTTTGTCATGAAGTGTTCAAGCCTTACAGCGACGGGAACATGTGGCAGCCCATATGGAGATCCCGGAAGGTGGCCATGATCTAGTAGACACATCAGGTAGTCTGAAGGATGATATTGATCAAGGGTATTTTGATAATCCTTTTCATGAAACTAAAGCCAAAACGAATCTAGCACGAGACTTATTGGAGGATGGATTAATTCATGCCCTAGATATGAATGGTGGTGGAATGAAGATTGAAATTGTTGATTTTTATGGAAAGATGCATGTTGAAGATTATCTAGATTGGGAAACAAGTTTGGATATTTATTTTGAGTGGAAACCTGTGGCAGAAAATAGAGAAGTGTTTTTGTTACGCTGAAATTGGACACTGCACTTCATTGGTGGAACAACAATGAGGTGCCGCAGACAATAAGGCAAACTTAAAATTAGCACTTGACAACACATGAAAATATACCTGCAAAAACAGTTTCTACCAGCTGATTATATTATGTGTTTATATGAGAAGTTTCATTCTTTGAAACAATGAAGTATGAATTTGAAGAATATACTTTAGAATTTTATAATTTATCAATTTGTGTTGGGTTAAGTGAAATTAATGAAAAAGTAGTTGCTCATTATCTTGCTGGACTCAACCGATCTATTAGAGACGAGATGCCTATTGCTCATGTGTGTACTCTTGAAGATTCGAGGCAGCAAGCTGTCTTGGCTGAAAGATGGGCGATATGCAGCACATAGACATTTAGTTGGACGGTCAGAAGGTGTGATACAAAAGGGTCTTGGTTCTACTGAAAGTACAGAAACTGAGTCATCTGTACAACGAACCAACAAAGGAGCTTATGCTAATAAGCAATCTACATGGAGATTCAAATGATTTTGTATAACACGATAAAGGAAAGCTATTATGCATTATGGTGGACAAAACAAATCAACCCTTACAATTTCTAAAGGAAACAAGACACAAAATCGTTGTTTCCTTACTACATCAGGATAATTGAGAGATGCTGAAAAGTCATTTCAATTTGCATCTTGCTATGAAATTGTGAACCTTTCCTAGCAAAAAACATAAGAGTTTTTTTGTTTCGGGGGTGAGCCAAAAACCCATTATTTAAGAAGTACAAATTATGCTTGACAAGGATGCAACTTCTTGGAGCTCAGATATTTAACAACTAGTTTTCTTATTAGAAGTAGACAACATGGGCGATTCAGTCACACATTGTAGTTGAATCTTTACCAGGAATAAGTTTCTATTAATCAGTATCTAACAGTATCTAACTTCTTTTAAGTATAAAATTTTGTTCATATCTTCTAGGTTGGTTAATTATATTCTTTTTTGTCTTTCTCAAAAAATTATATTCCTTGTTATAAAAAACATTTTGTTCTTGTCCTTACTATATTTACTACATTATTTAGGTCTAAATGTTCATTTAGTGTTCATGTCAGGTCTCACAGGAAAGAAAGTTCAGGATCTATTATTAGTTAGTGCCCGAAACCTTTGTCTTCTTTTTGATATGCTGGTCTTTGTTTCTATATCTCTTTCAATATTTGCTAGTCAATATACATGTCATAAATTACAAAATTACTCTATATCTTTTTGCCTTGTGGAAAATGTTACACAATGGTATTTTTACTATCTTTTTCGTTTGAGTTGTAATGGATGTTATTATTTTATTTGCTGTTTATGGCAGAGCATTAGCACAGAAAATTTGTTGAAGCCCATACATTCAGCAGATGAAGTTCCAGGTAAAAGTACTTAAGTAACTATTTTGTTTTCTTTTTCTTTTTGGTTCACAGCCATTTGTTTTCTTTAGTTTCAATCATCTTATAACTTAAAAGCTACTTAATCGATGATGCAGTTTGTGTGCATGGAACTTATAAGAGGAACTTGGAGTCAATCTTACAGACTGGACTTAAACGAATGACCAGATTGCATGTACACTTCTCATGTGGTTTGCCTACAGATGGCCAAGTTATTAGTGGTATGCGTCGAGACGTCAATGTCTTGATCTATTTGGATGTTAGAAAGGCACTGCAAGGTATCTGTTATGTGGCTTTATATGATGTTTGCAAGTTATGTTGAAACTTTTCATTTCTGTACTCTAACATGGCACATATCACTGATCTGGCAGAAGGAATGAAGCTTTTTGTATCTGATAACAGAGTTATCTTGACCGAGGGATTTGATGGTGTAGTTCCAGTCAGATACTTTGAGAAGATTGAAACATGGCCAGGAAGAGAATTAGTACCTTTCCAAACATTTTAGGTGTGCCGTTTATGACATCAAGCACTCCTGTTTTGTCCCGCCTGGATGTATGCCAAAATTTCTTATCCAAGTGAATTTGGTGAAATGAACATGTGGGACCTGAAGGATGGAGAATGCTTTTAGCTTTCTGAACCTTCTGACCTGCTCTGCATGGGATAGAGATTGAAGCTTTATTTCTTTTTTTTTATCACATGAAGCTTTATTTCTATTACTAATGTATTTTCTGTTTATCTTGCTATTTATGGAATGTTGTTATAAATTTTGGGCTTTGTTTGGATATTTTACAATGCAGGTGTAGGGAGAGATGTGGGAGTAGAGATTAAAATAAAATGAAATTTATCTTAGAAAAAAAGTTATGGGTAAATATTTGATGAAGCTAGCACTCATCTTGGCAGAATACAGGTTCCAAAAAACTATGATGACTTGAATCCTTTTTATTTAATTCATCAATTTCATGGTAATCTAACATTTTATATTATCGACTTTCTTATGATCATGTATTAATTTAGTCTATAACTTAACTAGTTTGAACCCATTGTGCATAATTGTCAGTCTAAATTAAATGTTTTACATTGGACATAGAGGATATTCTACATGTTTATTTATATTTTCGTGTTTTAGCTTTTTCCGGGAGTCCATGTTTTATTCCTTACCTTCATATATTATATATAAACATATATGAAAGTACAAAAAATCCTCCGCATGAACTAAGAAGTTAGATTCAATATTGACGACAATAATGAGAGATACTAATATTTTTAGGCTTTATTTAAATTTTAAAATTAGGTAATAATAATAATTTTGTTATATTTAATAATTTTCAGGTCTCTTGGGTACAAAGGAGAAAATCAGTATAATTAGCTCTCTATTTAATTTTCAAATACAAAGCCACATAATGTAGATATTGGAGCCTATTTACTAGCCAATTTTAAGGGTCAATGAATCTTCTTAATATTTAATTTTACAGGTTACAGAAGATGTTTCATTGGATAATATTTACTGATTAAAATCTTAATTTGTATATAGTTGAAATGGCTCAAAGTAGTACATCTTTGAAGTCCTATAAGTATATGAGGATTTTATATTCTTGACTTCGTGGAAGAACAAAAGCAACGCTACATTCTTTTACTTTCCTACAATCCTCTTCTTTTCTTCTCTATTCATGCTCTAATTCCATGTTCTTGTCGACTCTTGCCTAGCAATCAACTGGTTAGTGGTTGAGGCAAAAAAAAATTTCTGAGTTGCTTCACTAAATTAATACAATAATATAAAAAATAATGATAAATGTTTAATATATTTTCTATCATGAGCATCACGACTCTCTTTACAAGTCATTATATTTTCATGTTATAGGTCATTATACCATATGATGAACTTTGATAACATGGAGACAAGTTTTTTTTTTTTTTAAGTTTGACCATCACATCCTTTGGCCTTCGCATTCAACTGCCACATACCCGCTCATGGCTGCAATAATTGCTAGGGGTTATTTTTTTCCTATATATACTAACCTATGTTGTATTGTCCTTCATCATCATTGGCTGCCAAACTTAGTTCTTCTCTAACGGAGAATCTACCTTCATCTTCTCTAACAATGATGGATCACATGAGTTGAATAACAACGAGGTCCATCTTCTTCGACATAAATGACTTTGCACCAATCAACGTTAGAGGTTTTTGCACGAGACCCACCATTTCCTCCGAGCCGATAGTTGCTGCAACAACAGATCGAGTGCCCACTTTGACTCTGACAACTCTACTTAATGCACTTCATGCAACTTGCCATATATATTGCGACTTGTGATTTCAAGTCATGAGTCGTGACACCCGTACAACGAAGAGCATCAAACATTTGCTAGGGTCTCATATCTTTTAAGGGTCATAATTTACGTTATCACGACTCGTTACTCTTGGTAATGAGTCATGAACACAGTGCCTTGGTCGTCATCACAGGGTTCTTGCTATCTCACGATCCGTAACTTCTGGTAACAAGTCGTGACTTCTATGAAGTGACACCAACACCTCATGCCAAGGTCATTTATCCTTTGTGTGAGTTACTACATCTATTTCACAACCCGTGATACTTTGTAATGGGTCGTGATAGATGATGGTGATTCTGGACAACAACATCAGGCCAAAATGGCAACGTGTCTCATCCAACAATTACCCATCTAGGTCTCATTCTTAAACCTCCAAAGACTCTTCTACACCTTTATGAGCATTGGATGCATGCTAACACTCTCTCCTTTTTACAACTTGGACCATCAATTGACATATATTTGGGCATTGATCTACACTACATGATATATAAATAGAGCAGGTTCACCTCATTGTGTACAACTATGTATGAAGGGCACATTAAAATTCTAATGAGATGTGTACATGATGCTATCCAAAACTACTATGATGTCTTCCTCCTAATGTCAATTTCACCATTGCACCAAGACTATTTATGTTGTTTCTTCTCTTTTCTTTATTATACCTTTGTTTTATTTTCCCATATTCATTCCAAGTTTGACCTTAAACACTAAGGATAATATTTAGTTCAAATTTGGGTGAGAATGCATTTTATACATCATGTTTGCTTTATTATTTTGCACTGCTTATTTATTTTATTGCAGTTATAATTGAAATTTCATAAAAATAGGAAAAAATCTTATTATCCAAAAAAACATCATTAAACCTAACCAATCATTGCTTAACTCAAACTTACTTTGAGTTCATCTTATTAGATCTATGAAATTCGAATATTCATTTTTTTAATTATGCATCACTTGAGTTATTAGTTACTTGAGTTTAGGGTTGAATTGAATAGAACTATGAATTCTTATACTAGAATTCTCATTCGAACCTGATTTATTTTTATTTGTATAATGTTCTAGTTTTTTATTGAACGCATAAGAATTTATCGATTTTATCATAATGTGAAAAAATATATATGAAGAAATCTTTTTGAAATATAAGTTAAAAAATTAGAAAAAAAAATTAAATAAAAGGGTGGTACTTTAGTGCCATTCGAAACTTGGAGGAGTTCGAGCATTTAAGATCTTGAGGTATCTTAACATCTATTGTTGTAAGGTCATCTGATTTGGGATTCATCAATTGAAACTCGCTACATAGATCACCTTGTCTAGTATGAAGAAATACTCAAGTGCATGCCAATTCAATTTTCTAATTGGAAATCGCCATTCAACACTTGAGAATGTTTAGGCAAGTACACTGTTGCACCCGCCGTTTTTCACTTTGTATTAACTCTGTAAATTCCAAACAATTGGCAAATGTTACTGTAGCCTTAACTGTGAAGCCTAACCGTGCCGCAGCCCACTAGCGCGCGCGCCGATGCAGCCTCCTCGATGGATCCACCCAAAGAAATATATAAGCGCCTTCGTTTTTTTTCTCTCTCCTGTATGCTCTAATCGTCTTCCGCTTGTGTGTAGGTGTTAGGGTTTGAGCGATGTCTGTCGGCGACGGCCGGTGATGTAAGAATTGATGGTCGATCGATGAAGCTCCGCGGCTCCGACTGTCGTCGTTAGAGATGGGAAGCATCGTCGTTGGAAGCAGGAAACCCTCCACGCCGGCGCACCTGTAGATGCAAGGACAACTGCAAGATACAAGAAATGAGAGAGGAAAAGGGGATTCAAGCTCCCACTCGGCTCCAATCTTGTTTATTTCTCCAGATAAGTCTTTCTTACAACAACCGTCTCTATTTATCGTTTGTTTCCGTGACTCCCCTCTTTTACAATTTTCCTCTCTTTTCTCACATTATAAAGTCTTCAAACCGTTTTGGTTTCTTCCTCTGTCTTCTTTCCACGTTGATTTTGCTTGTCTGTACTGCTCGGTCTTCTTTTTCCTTTTCTTCATTTGACGCCGCTTCTTCTCTTTCGTCTTCAGTTGATGCCGCTGCTGCTTCTTCTTCTCTTTCATCCTCTGTTGCGACTCCTGTTTCCACTGGTACTTCTCTTACCTCTTCCCCTGTTTCTACTTCTTCTTCTTCTGCTATTTCTAGTTCTGTTGTTTCTGGTTTTGATGCTTGTTCTTCTCCTTTCTCTATATGATCTTGAGGCATAACAATTTCCTCCCCCCTTGAAAAAATAACATCGTCCTCGATGTTGAACGTAGGATAGAATTTCCGGACTATATCGAGATCCTCCCAAGTAGCGTCGGTAGGGTCTCGACCATTCCATTGAATAAGGACCTGAGGAACTAAGCGATTCTGTCGCTTAAGAACTCTAGTAGAAATTACCGCTGTAGGAGAAAGTAGGGACCCTTGTGCACTTGTTGTAGAAGGTAACGGTCGCTAAGGTCCTGAAATCTCATTATATCCATAGGCTGTTTTAAGTTTAGAAACATGAAAAACTGGATGTATCCTATTGTCAGCCGGTAACTTCAACTCATAAGCAACTGCACCAATTCTTTTAGTAATAGCATATGGTCCAAAAAACCGGGGAGATAGTTTATACGACCCACTCCGCCCCACTGAAACTTGTTTATAGGGTTGTAACTTCACAAAAACCATATCCCCAACATTAAATTCCTTATCTGTCCGATGTAAATCAGATAAGGTCTTCATCCGTTGTTGAGCTCGACTGAGATTAACCCGTAAGGAATTTAAAACTTCATTTCTGTCTAACAAGTCAGCTTCAATAGCCTCAACATTAGATTGATCCCTAATGTAAATAGGAATAGTAGGGGGCTTCTGGCCATATACTATTTCAAAAGGAGTAAACTTGGTACTAGAATGAAATGAAGTATTGAATGAATACTCAGCCCAGGACAGATAGTGTACCCAAGTAGAAGGTCGATTCATAGCAAAACACCTTAAGTATTGTTGCATACATCTGTTTACCACTTCAGTTTGTCCGACAGATTGACGATGATATGCCGAACTCATATGTAACTTGGTGGCACTTAAACGGAATAACTCCTTCCAAAAACTATTGAGAAAAATGGTATCCCTATCTGTCACAGTAGTACGGAGCATACCATGTAGTTTGACCACCATATCGACAAACAATCGGGCCACCTTAGGAGTTGTATAATGTGTAGGAAGTGGACCAAAATGACAATATTTGGACAACCTGTCTACCACCACACAAACCACCATATACCCATTAGATACTGGCAGAGATGTGACAAAATCCATCGATATATCTTTCCATATTCTGTCCGGAATTGGCAAAGGTTGTAGTAATCCCAATGGTGCTTTAGTACAATATTTGATTTGTTGACATATATGGCAGTTCCTTACAAAAGCCTCCACTGTAACTTTAATTCTGGACCATAAAAATTCTGAACTTATCCTTTTATACGTTTTAAGAAATCCCATATGCCCACCTGTAGGAGTTTCATGAAATTCCTTGAGTATTATAGGAATTAGAGATGAGGTGCTTATCACAAACAGTCTCTGTTGATAATATAATAGACCATTCCGAAAAGTCAAACCCCTTTGAGTATTGCCTTGTATTACACTAGTGATCAAAGCTTGAAACTGGTCATTGTGTTGATACTCCTCTTTAAGTCTGTCAATTATATTGAAAACTGGCATTGTGAGCCCATAGAATTTAGCCTCAGATAGATCTTGTCTTGACGGAGCATCGACAACCCTGTTATTAGTACCTGGTTTATATGCAATAGAGAAGTCATAACCCATCAACTTGACCACATATTGATGTTGCTCAGGAGTCTGAATGACCTGAGTCAATATTTCTTTAAGACTCTTATGATATGTCCTGATAGTAAAGTGATGTCCAAGTAGATATTGTCTCCACTTCCTAATAGCCTCCACAATTGCATACATCTCTCGCACATAGACTGAAGACCTCTACATAGTAGAAGTTAGCTTCTTGCTAAAATAGCAAATAGGATGATTCTCCTGTAACAACACAACTCCTATTCCACTCCTAGAAGCATCAGTTTCCACTATGAATTCTTTTGTGAAATTAGGCAATTGCAAAATAGGGGCACTGACCAGTGCTTCTTTTAACTTTTCAAAAGCCACCGTAGTTTCTTCTGTCCACACAAAGGAAACTTTCTTTAATAGATCAGTAAGAGGGCTCGTTATAGTAGCATATCCCTTGACAAACTTTCGATAATAACCAGTAAACCCTAAAAAGGCTCGTAATTGCTTAATTGTTGTAGGAATTGTCCAATCTTTAACTGCTTCAATTTTAGTCATATCTAGCCCCACTCCTTCCCGAGTCACAATATGTCCCAAATACTCAATTTGAGTCTGAGTAAAGCAACATTTGCTTTTCTTCACAAAGAATTTATTTTCTTGCAAACATTTCAATGCAATTTCCAAATGATTTAGAGGGCTCTCCCAACTCTGACTGTAAACCAGTATGTCATCAAAAAACACTATTATAAACTTCCGTAAGTAATCAGAAAATAATCTGTTCATAATTGTCTGAAAGGTAGAGGGTGCATTAGTAAAACCAAAAGACATTACCAAAAATTCATAATGTCTCTCATGTGTCCTGAATGCAGTCTTATGTATGTCCTTCTGACTCATTCTGATTTGATGATATCCAGCCCTTAAGTCCAATTTAGAGAAATATGCAGCTCCTTGCAATTCGTCTAATAGTTCATCAATAGTTGGTATAGGAAACTTATCCTTGATTGTAATATTGTTGAGTGCCCGTTAATCAATACAAAATCGCCATGTTCCATCTTTCTTCTTGACCAATAAAACTGGAGACGAAAAATGACTAGAACTGTACTGAATTATTCCTTGATTCAACATTTCCTTAACCAACCTTTCAATTTCATTCTTTTGAAAATGTGGGTATCTATAAGGTCTCACATTTATGGGCTTACTCTCATCCATCAAATGGATGTGATGTTGGACTTCTCTGAATGGAGGTAAATCCGTAGGAGTATCAAATATTGGTTTAAATTGGTCCAATATTTGCTCCAATCTGGGATCAATTTCTGTTCTCCCTTTTTGGACTTCTTCTGGAACCATTTGTAGGCAGAAACAACTCATAACTTCATTGACCCGAAATAGTCTCTTGAACTGATTGTATGAAACTTGTTTAGAATCTGCCCCTTTGTCTCCAGTCAGCTGTGCCTTCTGTCCTTGCCAGATGAATTCCATGGATAGTTGAGAATAATCCATAGTTATAGGTCCCAATTTCTGTAGCCATTGCACACCCAAAATTATGTCCACCCCTTCAATAGGCAAGACACAAAAATCATCTTGAGACTTCCACTGCTGCACCGTGAATTCCAGTTGTGGACATATTCCTTCACACCTTAACTTGTCCCCATTTCCGATGACTACATTGAAGCCTGTAGTCGACTGTACTTCCAAATTAAGCCTTTTAACCACCCAACCTTGTATGAAATTGTGTGTTGACCCACTGTCAACCAAAACAGTCACAATTCTCCCCTTAATGCTCCCTTTCATTCTCATTGTCTGTGGTAATATTACTCCCGATAAGGCATGAAAACTAATCTCTACAGCTTTCCTTTCCTCATTTGCTTCCTGTTCTTCCACTTGTTGTTCATTATCTTCCACCATCAATAATAGAAATTTAGACCGGCATCGATGTCCTCTATGAAATTTTTCATCACAATTATAACAAAGACCCTTTTCTCTTCTGCTCATCAATTCCACTAGTGTCAATCTTCGTAATGGTAGAGTTACTGTTTCTCCACTTGACTTGGTCTCTTCATTTTGCAACCCTGCATTATGAGTGTTAGCAGAATTGCCTTTAGCCATCACTGTTTCACTAGACTGTGTCATTGGTGTAGATCTTGAAATCGTTGGAGTCATGGTACTGGCTGCCTTATAGCTGGTCATCGTTTGTCCTTTGTTTCCAGAAGCTTTTCCTCTTGTAATTTTGCCAATCCAATAGCACTCATTAGAGTAGTTGGTCTGAAGGACTGTACCTCCCTTCTTATATTTGATTTCAACCCAGAAATGAAGCAAGATAACAAGAATGACTCTGGAATTCCCACAACCCTATTAGACAATCTTTCAAATTGGGACTGATATTCCAACACAGTTCCTTCCTGTGTTAATTTTGTTAGAGCACCCTAAAAATCTTCGAACTCAGAAGGCCCAAATATGACTTCCAAAGCCTTAATAAACTGTGACCATGAACTGATCATCTTGTTGCGATACATCCATTGATACCATTGTAAAGCGGGACCTTCAAAGGCAAACGCCACCACTGTGATACGGTCCTCTTCCGACACCTCATAAAACTCCAAAAATTGCTCTGC
Organism: Pontederia paniculata; assembly: GCA_001647135.1. NCBI lineage: Eukaryota > Viridiplantae > Streptophyta > Magnoliopsida > Commelinales > Pontederiaceae > Pontederia > Pontederia paniculata. Next base: position 33,933 of record LTAE01003166.1, read on the forward strand.
TTTGAATACCCATCCCAATGGATCATCCCCTCTGAATTTAGGAATTTCTAGCTTGATGTTCTTCAAGAAGCTATGTGTCGTCGATGATGGTTGTCGGCTACTTGTTCTTAGAGAATTAGATGCAGAATGCTGGTTGTCGTCGCTATCGGTCATGGGTGTGTTTATCTTCTTGGCAAGTGAATCATACTTAGAATTCAGAGAATTCATACCATCAAGAAATGCCGTCGACTGTTGTTCCATCATAGCCTGTAGCTTACTTACTGCCTCCTCCATTCGAGCCCATCGGGTTCCTTCAGCCATGTTGTTTTCTTGACGTCTTTGTTCTTGCAGGTTATTCTCCGGCGGCGTTTGATCTCTCAATGAAAGCACCAAAAATGTTGCACCCGCCGTTTTCCGCTTTGTATTAACTCTGTAAATTCCAAACAATTGGCAAATGTTACTGTAGCCTTAACTGTGAAGCCCAACCGTGCTGCAGCCCACTAGCGCGCGCGCCGATGCAGCCTCCTCGACGGATCCGCCCAAAGAAATATATAAACGCCTTCGTCTTTTTCTCTCTCCTGTATGCTCTAATCGTCTTCCGCTTGTGTGCAGGTGTTAGGGTTTGAGCGATGTCCGTCGGTGACGGCCGGTGATGTAAGAGTTGATGGTCAGTCGATGAAGCTCCGCGGCTCCGTCTGTCGTCGTTAGAGATGGGAAGCGTCGTCGTTGGAAGCAGGAAACCCTCCACGCTGGCGCACCTGTAGATGCAAGGACAACTGCAAGATACAAGAAATGAGAGAGGAAAAGGGGATTCGAGCTCCCACTCGGCTCCAATCTTGTTTATTTCTCCAGATAAGTCTTTCTTACAACAACTGTCTCTATTTATCGTTTGTTTCCGTGACTCCCCTCTTTTACAATTTTCCTCTCTTTTCTCACATTACAAAGTCTTCAAACCGTTTTGGTTTCTTCCTCTGTCTTCTTTCCACGTTGATTTTGCTTGTTTGTACTACTCGGTCTTCTTTTTCCTTTTCTTCATTTGACGCCGCTTCTTCTCTTTCGTCTTCAGTTGATGTCGCTGCTGCTTCTTCTTCTCTTTCATCCTCTGTTGCGACTCCTGTTTCCACTGGTACTTCTCTTACCTCTTCCCCTGTTTCTACTTCTTCTTCTGCTATTTCTGGTTCTGTTGTTTCTGGTTCTGATGCTTGTTCTTCTCCTTTCTCTATATGATCCTGAGGCATAACATACACTCATAGGAGACTCTTAAGTCCTAGTGTCCTAAGGTTGTTTGGTCTAGTATTCATCAATTGAAAACCCAATACAGAGGCTTCCTTTGTGAAACTCTATTTGAAGACTAGAATTGTGAAAATGTTTTAAGGTCTATGCTTAATTGTCAAAAAGTATAAGCTCTTTTGATACTTACATATTTAACATTAATATTATTTTTTGATAGACTGTATTTTCTTTCACAAGATCGGACTTGATTTTTGCTTATATGTTTGAGGTTAATAAAATATGTAAGGCTTGATTCCTGCATAGAAGTGTCATGTTTGTGATGCAGATGTGAGGGAATAGTGCTAAGAAAGTATTGATCTACTAAATGAATGACTATGATGGAATTGTCTGGATTTGATCGAGAACAATCAAGAATATAAGTTTGAGGAAGTTTGATCCATATATATTCCAATGGGTTCAATGAAGGTGCTCCCTAGTTAAGTAGGGAGCACCATATTATTTATCTCCTCAACCGTAGGGTGCTAAATCTACGATGGATAAATTTAGGAGGGAGAAAAAAAATTAGGAGAGAGAAAATCTAACATCCGTCATAAATTTAACATTCTACGATTGAAAATGTAGGTAACATGGTGCTTCCTACTTAACTAGGGAGCACCTCCATTTTTTTCCTATTCCAACATATATTTATACTTATATTTACTATCTTAGTTAGTTTTATAATAACATTCATCAATTTCATTGATTATTTATTTTTATTTTGAGTAACGAATTACCTAAACTCTCAGTGTTTATTTCAAAAAATCACTTGAAGGAAGTAGAGAAATGGTTAGAAGAAACTACACAATCAAAGGATTTAATTCTATAATCAACATATCAACATTTCAAGATTTGATGGGTCTTAACAATCTTGTTGCGACTATAACAATGCTGCTGCTAACTAACAAATGAATACAATAAGTCACAACTGCATATCACGATAATAATAATGATGCCAATTTCATTTATGAAGATATAACGAGAGACAATATATCATACTAGAAGTAGTTACATATGCATCTCATGAGTCATGAAAAGTCGTTGACATCCGCATAAAATGCAATATTGAAGATTCATTTGTAACTAGCCACTATACCAAATCATGGGCCATAATATAGACTATTGATGTTGAACTTACCACAATTCATAGGCCGTCGTATCATGTCATTAGTCATGACGACATGTTTTGATGTAGCACCAGATATTATTAGTTTAAAATATTATATTAGTTAGAATTGTTATTATCATAGGAGGATTTGTTAGTTATTTTAGATCTTTCTGTTAGGATCAAAGTCTATCTGTAAAGTTCTATATAAGAGTTTTTGTTATATGAATAAAATCAGACTATGAATATTTTCTCCAATTGAACTTCGTGTTCTTTTATCGTGTGGATTCACGATGCCTTCGGTGGATTCCGAAGAACTCTGTTGGATTCCAAAGTGACTATGGTGGATTCCAGAGCAATTATTTTTCTTATCAAATTGAAGCAGACGACTTGCAGATCGACATCGTTGGTGGATTCCAAGGTTTTCGGTGGATTTCGAGATTATTTGTTCGTCGTTCGCCTCGCCTCATCACCATCATCGCCCGTCTACGCCCATCTTCTGCAACCCGTTGCGTCAAGTGGTATCAGAGCAGGTTGATCAGATTTGTAGTTATCTTTAATTTTTGGTCATGAAGAAAAAAAGGAAAAAAAGATGTTCAACCCTTCTACATCGCATTCGTCAAGTTGTTAGCCGCACATCAATCCAAATTCGAGAACGAATTTCTTTGAAGAAGGAGAGTCTGATGTAGCACCAGATATTATTAGTTTAAAATATTCTATTAGTTAGAATTGTTATTATCATGGGAGGATTTGTTAGTTATTTTAGGTCTTTCTGTTAGGATCAAAGTCTATCTGTAAAGCTCTATATAAGAGTTTTTGTTATATGAATAAAATTAGACTATGAATATTTCCTCCAATTGAACTTTGTGTTCTTTTATCGTGTGGATTCACGATGCCTTCGGTGGATTCCGAAGAACTCTGTTGGATTCCAAAGTGACTATGGTGGATTCCAGAGCAATTATTTTTCTTATCAAATTGAAGCAGACGACTTGCAGATCGACATCGTTGGTGGATTCCAAGGTTTTCGGTGGATTTCGAGATTATTTGTTCGTCGTTCGCCTCGCCTCATCACCATCATCGCCCGCCTACGCCCAACTTCCGCAACCCTGCTGCGTCATGTTTTTCTTATATAGAGTCAAAGTTTCGCATGTCACTAAATCTCGTAACGACCCATGACAAAATAGTCTTTATTCAATTTTGAGTGATCTTTTGAGGTATTTTCAATGTTATAAGGACTTCTAATCTATTCAAATACATTGAGAAGCGAAAGGAATCATAATTAATAAGATATAAAAGTGTTTTGAGGATTATATTCTAAGCCACAAAGTCAATTACACATTTGAAATGAGTTTTTTTATTCAGAAAAATTATCAAACATTCACAAACTCTATGAAAATCCTAGAGACCCTTTGATGCCTATAAATAACTTTTAGTAAAAGAAAATCAACATTTAGTGAATGAAAATTCGCTCGCTATATACTCGCAACTTGCTCCCTTAAAAAAATTGCGAGTAATTTGCGGGCAATTAGCGAGGAAGTATTTACTCGCTAAATATTAATCGTAGTTAGTAAGGAACACTTTTTCTAGCTAAATGCTCTCAACTTACTGTCTACTTGCAATTTGATCGCCATGTTTTCGTCGAATATGGTTATTTTTTAGGGAAAAAATGTTGGTTCAAAGGTTATACCCCATGTATTTTGATGATAGCAAAAGTATGTGATTAAAATTATTTAATCAATTATTAAGTTGTGCAACTTACATGTTGAAAAATAAATGAAAAAGGTGCCTTTAGAGACACAACGGTCGACCGCTCCTGAGCAGCAGTCGACCGATATGAAAATAACAACAAGATTTTAGAAAGTCGATACAGCGGTCGGTCGGTCCGTCAAAGCGGTCGACCACTCCATACCACAGAGCCAAAGTTCACCTCTGGACGAGATACTATCGACCGCTTCAAGACACCGGTCGATCGGTCTAATGCCAATGCATAGTTTTTCATCAGATCGGTCGATCGGTCTGCCAAAGCGGTTGACCACTCTAGGACACAGAGCTGCAGTTTGCTTCTGGACAAGGAACGATCGACCGCTCCAGGACAGTGGTCGACCAGTAAGGCGCCAACGGCTAGTTTCTGTCAGAGCGATCGACGCTATAAAGAAGCGGTCGATCTATGGCGAGCAGAACACTCAACAGTTGTAACGCCCCGACCCTCGAGATAGCGGAAGCGGGAAATAAAAAAAAATCTTTACTCGAGAGATAGGTCGCTACCGCTATCGTTCCACCATGATTAAAAACATATCAAAATAATATTTAATTTTATTCTATATGCATATATAAATATAAACAATTATGGTACAAAATAATTGTAAACCCTTCAGGACTCAGTTCCATGTGCCAACCCATGTCACGAGCATTGACCACCCTCCGTCAACCTACATGATCCAAAAATACAAGGAAACATATGCATATATACACATACAAATATGTATATATATGCATAATTTTCATGAGCAAAGGCTCGTATGTAGGGCCAAAATAAATATATAAATCATAATAATAGAATGCTAAAATTTTAACATGAAGCATACTTATAACTCATATGACATAATTATACTCA
>LTAE01003167.1:0-24323 GCA_001647135.1 Pontederia paniculata
CCCCCCCCTGTTGGTGCCATCCAGATCCTACAAAGCTCTGTGTGCGTGCAGGATATTCTTCAAGACACCATTTGGAACTACACTGTTCAAACTAGTATATGAGAAGTCTTGCCATTTACCCAAGAGATATAATACAAAACTTTATAGGAAGTTAAGCTATTGAATCTAGATATGGCTATGGCAGGAGATAGAAGGAACCTACGACTCGTTGAGCCAACAGAACTCCACCTGCAAGCATATGGATGCGCCAAGATTTAGGAGAATGAGAGTTGGCATGATAGAAGGATTCTGAATAGGTTATTCAAGGTAGGAGACCAAGTTCTTGTTTTCAACTAAAAACTAAGTGTCTTTCCGGGTAAATTGAAATCACGATGGTCAGGGCCATTCATTATTCAAAAAGTTTTTTTACCATTGAGTGGTACAGTTATTGTCTGAACGAAGGACAATTTTCAAACTGAATGGGAAAAGATTGAAGCCATATCAATTGGGAATCACATTGTTTGAAGAAAAAAAATTCAGCTCATTGCCCTACACACTAAATGCCATAGAAAATTCAGTCTAGCCATGGACATTAAATGACTTACTAGGAGGAAACCCAGACTAGCCTCTAATAATAATAATTATTTTATGTTTTGTTTTTTTAACTTTTTTCATATCATATCATCTGCAACAACCAGTGTGAGCCAAATGAAGTGCGGGAGTGACTTAACTCAACTCGTCCAAGGGTTTCTATCGGGGGACTCATATTTCTGACAAAAATCCACTCATGTTCTTTTGACTCGTAAAACCATTTAAAACCCTCATAAAACCTCTTTTGACGAGCCGCTCACATCGCTACACCCACAAACCCTAGATTTCTATTGTTGACCACTCCACCCTTGATGGTTATGGTTTTGCAGCTTCAACCTGAAAATGGTGGCTACAAGGGTGCAATCAATCACGCGAACATGCAGGCCTAGACCGAAAGGGAAGAGAGGTACATCAATCATTTTCCCCTCGATGTCGACAATGAGTAGCAACATCCTCCTCCACAATCGTCTATTGAGAATGAGTTTCCATTACAAATCAAGACTTTGAAGATGCTTTGCCCATTGTATGAAGGAGGCAGGCGAGAAGAATAAGCCGGAGCAACCTCAAGACACATTACTAACGCCACCAACCACAGAGTCAATATTTGTACCTGTACTTGCGTCGGCTGCTCAAATCACGATGATATTCAACCACAAGAATCGAGCTTGACCAAGACACCTCAGAGCAACCCAAGGAAAAATCTAATTGCGCAGAAGGCTGCAAGCATAACCTCAGCAAGTTGAGAGAAGCAAAAGCTTCCTCTGACAACACCTACAGATTTAGCCCTCATGGAACTTAATTAGACATCATCAATGCCACCGATGAAGTTTGATAAGTCAACAAAGTGCCCTAAGAAACTTCCCTTGAAGAAGAAGACCATTATAAGCAAGAATGTCGAACCTCCCATCGCCATTAGCTATCGATTCGGAGGATGAAGACTTCTGGTTGTTAGGGCACGTCGAAAGAGCAAACCAGCGTCACAACCAGTCCCTTCACCTTTGAAACTTGCTCCTAGAAGCCAACAATTGAGTTTTCGATTGCACCATCACAACCCCTAGAGAAGAAAGGATCACAGTCCTCTATAACTACGATATTAGACGATGAAAATCTACAACTCATAGCTATGAAGGTGTGGAAGATGGGTGTGGTTGTGATCAAGCTTACACCACCATCAATCGACAATGATCAACCATTGATAAATTCTGCAAACAACCTAACCACCCACTACTCCTTCAACATCAACATTTGGAGCAATACAAGAAATTGAACCATCACAATACATCATAGGGGATGTCACAACCCCACAAGATAAAGTAGTACTGGAACCACTAATCGAAGAGGCAGACCAATGCATTGAGTAACCTCCATTGGCATCCCCAAAGGAATCAACTGGAACAACTGATCACTGCTAATCTAGCTCGAGCGACATCTGTTGTGCAGCAAAAACCATTACCGCTAGCTTAGCTTGATTCATACCAGTTGGAGCTACTCCGACGCCCCAACAAATTCTGTTCAAGACGAGTAGCAGAAGACATTGTACAATATGCTGCAAATCAAGAAGTTCTTCTCCAATAAATTTCTCGATGCTGAAGTGTTGAAGACCCTCGACCTTATGAATGATCTCGAGACACAATCAGTATGGCGGAAAATAAATTTTTCCTTATCCCATGGCCTACTTATGAAGATTTAATTGTTGAATTCTTGAGCTCATTAGAAGTCGATGGCACAAACGACATTGTAAATCTTAAGTTTTGGCTCTACAATAAGAACTTCTCTTGGTCCTTAAAAAACTTTTGCAACATCTATAGTTTTCCCTTAAAACCCATCCCGAAGAAGAACACAAACTACAAATCCGACAAAGTATGGACTTGGGTAATAGGAGAGAACAACCTTGTAATTCGCCAAGCTAAGTCCACTTCATTTCAAAATCAAACAATCTGATACCTTTAGAAGATCTTAGCCAACATCTTATTTGGGTGATACCACACCGAAGCCAATGTTAGAGAAGTTGAGCTCTTGGCAATTTGGGGTCTGCTGAAGGGGAAGAAGATCAATCTCGGTCATATATTCCTGGAGTACTTATCTAGATTGGCATACACTGAGAAGGGCCAAATTGTTATTGACAGATTGCTCACGCCCATTGGAGAAAAAATGTAATCTATACTTAAGTGAACTCCAAGTTAAGAGAGGGACAACCAAATTAGATCTATCGATTATGACGAGCATGAAAATCACCTCCATCAAAGACAACAAATATGTCATGGTCCAAAATGGGTTTGAGACTTCTCTGAAGTTTTCCAATCCTAAATTGACTAATATTGTTGAAGGGAAGAACTGAACCCTCTTCACATCCAAATAAGGATCCCCTCACAAGGCTACAACAACTGATGGAGCAAAGAGAAAAAGAGCATCCACCACACCTAACACACCTCCGAACAACAAATCAACTCTGCCACTCTAAGCAAGCTACTTTTTGAGCAAAAGAAATAGTGGGAGGACTCAAGTCAAGCGTCATATATAGGCATTTGGACTCAAGTCTATACGATGTTATGAGTTTAAGAGATACGCTTCTTCAATAAGAATCTCCATCGCAGTACTTTACTATAAAACCAAGTATGCTAAGTCAATGCTAAAGCATGACAAATAGTTTATAGTCATCATCGGAATGTGATTCTTTAAGGGCTGAATAAGTCTAAATTTGCCTTAGACTCTTGACTATGTTACAAATTAATGAATTAGTATTTCTACTTTAACAAAGTACTCAAAGGCAAAAAATGAAAGTAGCTTGTCAAGCGACGTCTAGGAAAGTAACTAGCTCAAAACCAAAAAGTAAGAGGATGAGAGGAAGGTTCACTAGTACTGCATAATATTTCGTATATGCAATTGGCCAACTACTTATTGTGCATACAAATATAATGAACCACACGGTGGATGAAATATATAATTCCTCGAATATGCAAGCAAGGTGAATCTAGGGTATAATGATGCGTGCTAAATTAGCCATGTTGTTCATAGCGTATTTGGTCCAAATTTCACTCATTTCTATGTCACACGCATCATTTTATACACTTCTTGGCATTTCTTTATTTTAAAATATAAAACTATACAATTTGTAGAAATTTTATTGTCTAGGAGGCAAGAGGACGAAAAGACTAAGACACTGGAAAAAATAACACTCAAATCAGAGTTAAAACGAGTCCGAAATCGCTATTTGAAGTTGGGCATATTTACAAGGCTATCAGTGACACACAACTAGACCCATTATTCACGCTTGGAACGCTGCCAGGTTGAATGTCACGGCCGTGACAACCCTGTCATGGCCCGTGACAAACATAAACTTGACCAAAACTTCCCCATTTCACGCCCAGGAACAATTATCATGGCCTAGTGGGTTTTCCAGCCTTTGTCATGGCCGTGACAAGTCAGTCATGACCCGTGACACCCCCCAAATGCATTTTTCAGCCTCTGTCACGACCATGACAATCTTTTCACGGCCTATGATCTCCAGAAGTCATTTTAAGCTTCGATCACGACTGTGACACCCATCTCACGGCCAGTGACAACTCCCAGATGCATTTTTGGCCCTCGATCACGACCGTGACAACCCTATCACGACCCATGACAATTTATGGGAAAACTTTAAATAATTAGTTTTAAACCCATTTTAACCCTAAATTAAGCTTAATCTTCTGCAAAACAAAGTTTGTTATTCCAGGACTCTTCCTACCTATAAATATTATTTGAAGACATCAATCTGGGGAGCTTTTTGTCAACTAGAGAATAGAGAAAAGATTTTAAAGAGAAATTTGTTAGATCAAGAGCTTGGAGCCAAGCCTAAGCCAAGAGAAGGAGAAAAATCTGTAGAGGAAGAAGGTGATCGTCATACTTGTGTTTGGATCCATTGTTTGTAATCTCTTCTTCTCAACTTTTTGGTTGAACTCCATTGTAATTCGTTTTAGATTATTTTTCTAGAAACTTATTATTGTAAGGGATAAACCTGTGAATCCTTTGTTGATTAATTTTAGTCCTGAATTTCTTATGCGTATGCATGTGGATTTTAATGATCTTTTATGAATCTTTGAGAGTCTGAATCTTTACTAGCATCTTGGATAAGAATAGAAAACTCGTATTTCTCTTTGACAAATAAAAGTAATTTTTGAATTATTAGTCAAGGCATTGCATAACAAATCTAAGTAGCATCTTGGATAAGAACACCTTGGGTGTGAGGTCTATGAGATTGACATCCTGGATAGGAATGATCCATAGTCTATAAAATATATCTTAACGCATCTCAAAACCCTAGTTGATTAGATTGATATCCTGGATAGGAACAATCAAGTCTCTTAGATTTGAGATAGTTGATGCATCCTGGATAGAACATCATACTTTAGGTAGATCCTAATCCTCGTAAGAATTTGAGTTAAACTAAACATTAATTGAACTTGGGTGAAGCTGACACTTTCCCTATTCATCTTACAACAACATAATCCAGAAGGTTTTTGTTGTCAAACTCTTTTATTCTCTTTCCTTTTCTTCATTTTCTATCAAAAACTCATCTTTATTCACAAATATGTCTTCTCTTATTAGTTGATGGAAGTAGATAGATAGAGTTAAGTCCTCGTGGGATCGATACTCAACTCACTGTTGAACTATTACTTGATACGACTAGTGCACTTGCTAGCGATATTTTATCTGCATAATTATCATGCATATAACATGTTGCATGATTATTTGAGTGGTTGTGAGTTCTTAAATATGTCATAATACTCATATATTTATTGATAAATTATGTTTCCTTAACAAGAAATAGCATTGACTCTCAAGTTGACTAGCAACTATTAAACTTAACATGTCATAGTATAAGCTTTCATGTGGTTGAGTAACTATGTATCCCTAATAGGTCACAATTCTCCATTATGGATGTACTCATGGGTTGCACAATCCATTTATCATAACAAATATTTGCACAGATCAAATTATGAATATCGACCCATTATGTACGAGTGAAAGATTGTTTGGACATAACAATCATAATGGAGAAATGTGCACACATACACATCAGTGTGTATGAACTTCTCGTAAGCATTTATATGAACTACTCGAGTGCAGTTGTATAAATTGCATGGCATCTCTTTAAAAGGAGATGAAGGCAACATGCATGAGTGTGAGATGACATCCAATTGTCACCACAAGGTTATCAAAAGTTTTGTTTCGAGTTTGGTTATTTTGGATTGTTGTATTATGACTATTTTCCACCTTGGGATTAGTCCCGTTGACGAATTCGAAATAACCTAGAAAGGTCTATGACGATCCTATTCTTCCACTATATGGCATGCACAAATATCTGGTTTATCATCTACAAATTTCTTAAGACAATTTTAAAAATAATGATTTCTTTAACTAATTGATGGATCCCACTATTTGATCTAATTTTAACTAGCATCTCAAAATTAAGATCATTTAGTAAAAATGATTTATAGTGGAGATTCAAATTCCTACTTGCTAAAACCTCACACATATCCACAATAATTTGTTACTAAATTTTGAAATGATTTATAATTTGCTTATATTAGAGAGCATCCGATCTTAATTTTACATACATGAATTCTCACTAAGTTGTATTCAAGAATGAGTTTTCTTTGTTTAAGTGTAATCAATCAATCCCAGATAATATGACTTAGGGGCACCAATGCTTATCCATCCAATCTCACACATATCAAGAGTCTTGACTTTTGTGTTGATAATAGTTCTTTGCCAATAATGTTGTCAAACATCAAATCTTCACTTGGTCAAGATGTCTTAATTGATAGAAGGTTATGATTATAAGAATCTGAATCTTGCACTCATTTAACGCTTGGTATGTGTGACTATACATGCTCCCACTAAATTCATGTACTATTAATATTATGTATTATCTTGATCAAAAAACTTATATCAATATTCAACACAATATATGTAAGTGACTTAAATGATCAAAACTATTGTAAATGCATCTTTAAATAAGGACAAAACAATATATATATATATAATATATATATATATATATACCAATGATACAACTTACACTTATAAAATATTTAATTTTTGCAACATCCATTTCCTCTCGTCAATAATATGGTCAAAAGAGTTAACGAAAATGCTTATGAAAATTTTAATTTCTTCATCAATACAAGATATCATATCTTAAATTCACAAGTCCTATAAGTTATACAAAACATTAATTATCTGTCACCAACAATATGATTAAAAGAATAACTAGAACCCTTTTGAAAACTAATATCTTAATGAAATATTTTCCATCTTAAGTTGATATTATATGATATTTTATTTTCGTAACATCTATTTTCCTGCACGAATCATATGGTCAAAAGCAAGGTTGTTGGAACAGAACCAAACAACGATCCAGAAAAATCTTCAAATTAGGTTGGACAATTAAACTGATTAAGCTGAATGATCGAATCATATACTATTAAAATAATATTAAATTAAAATATAAATTGTAATTTAAATAAAAAATTATAAATAATATGATTAAATATGAAAATAAATTCAAATATACTCTCAACTCGTATTAGTTATGATCAATTAGCATTTTATTTATATGAAAATTATTAATAATTATTTATTCAAACACAAATATTAATTGAAGAATTTATTTTATAACTAAGAAGAAAAATAAAATATAAAAAATAAAAATGTCATTAAGGTCTAGAACCACAAAATTTATCTATGACCCAATACATCCGCTCGTTTCCAATTTTTTTATTTTTTCAAATGAATTGATGGATTCACTGAACTGATCGATTCAAGTAGTTTAACCCCCATTTTTTTAACTTTTGATTGGTTTCATCCGGTCCATTTCTTTGACCGATTTTAATGTTGAACCAAGACCGATCTAAGTCTAGGTTGACAGTGATTTGGTTTTAACAACCGTAGTCAAAAGAAGTATTTACATTTTAACGTAAATTAATATCTTGATGAATGAAACATTTATTTATTTATAACTTCCAACCACCTTGCCAATAATATGATCAAAAGAGGTAACCGAAACCTTATGAAAATTAATATCTTAATGAATAAAAGATATTCAATATTACATTCATATTGCATTTACTAAACTTTGATGATTAAATAAACTATGATATTGATTATTGCATGTAATCACAAAAGTGCGAGAATTCATGGCACGTGCTAATTATTTAATTAAAATATACACATGCAAAGTTGAATAAGAATAAATGAACATAAATAAATTAAATCAACATCACAATAATAATTGATAATTGAAATGTGCTTACAATTATCCTAACTTTAATGAATTTGTCTTCAGCACCATTGAATCTTCAATTCGCTTTAGAAAGCTCCTTCAGGAACTTTGTTGATAAACTTACATAAAGAATTGAAGCTCCTTATACAATTTATCAAAATAAATAGGAGATAATATGCACACTCCTTATACAATTATCTAACCACATCATCTAGCCCCCAATGTTATAAATCACTTATTCACGCAATCATAAAGATAGTACAATTTAAAATTATAATCTAACTATGATTATAATTTTAGCCACAATGTTTTGTTAATAATCCATGTCAAATATTTTGTCGACAACAAATTATTCGTGCTTTAATGTATATCAATACCATTAATAACACAATTGTAATGGACAATAATAATAGTAACTATATAACCTAAGTGTCTTAGAAAAAAATCACCTTCTACTGATATAAATTGAGAATTGTTATCCCATATTATTTAGTTAAGTTTAATTAAATAAAATAGAGTGATATGCTACATGTAACAGGCCTACAACTTCCTGTTGGGAGTAGGCCCATGACTTGCTCCTCTTAGGAGCAGGCCACTCCGCTCCTTGGGAGCAGGTCCACTTGCTCCCATCGGAGAGTCTGCCTACTGTATATAGCAATTTTATAATTTTAATTTTAGGATTTGTTTCAATCTAAAACAATATATATATATATATAATGACATAGAAAAATAGGATATATAATAAAATTTATATTCTTAGATCTTCATGGATTTAATAATAAACAAAATCATATATGCATATGATCTCATAATGATAAACACATAAAAGATTAAAAGTAATCTATATGTGTTCAGTATTATTTTAATTCATCGCAAAACTAATGATCAACTCTAATACCAATGTTAGTATCTATGAATAATATATCTAGGACAAATCATATTAAATTAACGTGTGAAATGTTGTCTTACCACGATCGTCATAAGATTTCAATGATTAATATAGAACTCTGAGATCTGAGTTAATAACTAAAATGTTCTTGTTAAAAAGAATATCATCTCCATGATGTTGTGTCAGGGGTCTAAATGATGCCCTCTCCAATGTTGATCCATGCGACTAAAGACAATACCAAACACATCCTCCATTCCACAAATCATAGACAAGGAGGGAAGAGGAAGAAAGAGAAGGACAACACGAATAATATCCAAAAATCAACAGAAAATTCCCTTAAAAACTGTGACCTTTTAATTCCATCTTTGAATGAATATGATGGAAACTCTAATCTTATCATATATGAGTTGTTATCCTCTTTGGACATAATCTTATCCTTTGAAATAGATAAATCAACATATAATTGATAATAAATTGATTAAAAAATAAGAAACCAAATAAATATGACTTAATGGAAACCTAGTGCACATTGGCTCAAGTTGAATTGATCCAAACCAGTTCAATTTGGTCTGATCCGATTCAAAAATAGATTCAAGTTAGTTTGGTTTGAACTGATCTAGTTTATTGTTTAAGAATCTCCGATATCATATTCATGGTTTGGAGTCATCATATATGATAACTGACATCACTTTATCAATATTTAATACTTAGTATCCGAGTATATACTTGAACTGTTATAATGCAATCATTTGTGTGTGAATGCATTGTCATATAAGATAACTGAAGTTGTCATGTAAGTTGTCATGAAGTTGTCATGTAAGTGCAATTCTATAGAGTTATCTTGTGACATCAAGTAATCATATCCCTCCTAATAAAAAAAAACAGGTCCCATGATCACCTTTTCAAGATTAAAGTTGCTCGATATTTAATCATATTCCGGTAATGAACATTTTGAAGTCAATAAGTGTGTCTCACAGTATGACCAAATGAAAAAACTTTAGGATAATATTGTATTAAGTATAATCATTATCACATAATTATACTCTAACATGTTAATAATATGAATATATAATTACTTTATGCTAACCTGATTCTACTTATTAGATTGAGTTTAGTGCATATCACCTAAATTTATGGCTAGCGACGATCGCACAAATAAGAGACGTTATTGCACGTTTGGTTGGTGAACGAGAGCAATAATAATGCTTATTTTGGCTAATTCTGCCAAACCATTTGGCTTTTAAGGTCCATAATGCCAACAAAAAAGTTTGATCTTGTTTATTCTTACAAAATAATACATAAATCTTAGGGTGTACTTGGATTGAGGGAAAAGAAGGATAACAAAGGGAAGAATGAAAATTAACCTTGTTTGAATAATACTTTTTTAAAAAAAATAAAAATTAATCTTTTTTTACCTCCTAATTAACTAAAATTTAGCAGAGGATAAATAATTTTACTCTTAAGATAATAATTCTTGTTGATGTTTACAACCAAAGAACACCCTATTTCCACCTCTCTCACTAGGTAGGTTAGGACCCATTTGTTTATGAGTTTGTGAGGACAAGCATCAGGATGTTGGAGATGGGGCATTGTCCCCTACTATTATTCGACTCTCCTCGTTGATGCCCATGCACCCCTCCCTCCGTTGGATTGGCAAGCGATATGTCCCTCCTTGACACGGATATGTAGAAGTTGGATTGGAGACACTACAAAACAAAGGGTGATGCATTTTTTATTATTTTTTATTATTATCTAATTTGCTATTTTCTATTGACATGAAGATGAGAGAAAATATCAACCATGCCTTCAAAAAAATCATTTTGATAGGATAATTAGAAGTGTTCATCGGATCAGATGAACTCAATAATTCGAATCGATCAAATTTTAATGGGGTCGGGTTGGATTGTTGGTCGAGTCGGACTCAAATCCATATGATCATAATTTAATCATCAGTGGTCGGATATGAATTTTAATTTTTCGAACCCGATTAATCCGACTCAATCCGATGAAACAAACTTTTATATATATTTTTATTAAATTTGAACCATTTTATTCATGATAAGAATTTCATATGACTTTAAAATTAAAATATCTTAGAAATTTATACTTTATATTGTTTAGAAGTATTAAACCCGTTGAATTTTTTCTTTCTTCTTTAAAAATATAATTAATTTTAAATATTATAAAAAATATATAAAAAAATTTAATCGACTGAACTGATGACATTTACAATGGAGATAGGGTCGGATCGAATTTGATGACTAATTTGTCATCAATCCTACTCAATCCAATTCGAACAAAATCAATCGGGTTAAATCGAATTTGAGATGAATCAAATCAAATTCGACTTCTAAATACCCCTACATATAGACATTGATCAATAATTGAAAGGACAATATCCAAGAGCGGATCCAGGGCCCAAAACATAATGTCTACAAATTTTATGGCAGCAAAATATATATTATTTTTTTCGTACTGTTTAATTATATATAGAAATTAACTAAAATGAGATATAAGACACACAGTAAGAATTGAAGTTAAAAGTTCCAATACAAGCACATTCAAAATTTACAATGTACTTTAAGAGAAAATATTTATTTCCTAAAAATAATCTTCCCTATGTTTTGTGTTCAGGTATTTAAGAAAATCTTAATCAATGATAAATTAAACAAATTTAATTGAAATGTCGTGTACATATTTGTTGAAAACATAAAATAATTTGGTTTTTCACATCTCAAGTGGTAGAATATTTTTTAGTATAAAAATATTCTTTCAACTTCTTTTAGTAAATACGTAGTTGAACACAAAAAAAATCATTAAATATTTACTATTGTATTAATAAAATCATTAAATATTTACTATTGTATTAATAATCATGTATAATTTGTTTTTCTCCTAACATATGCATTTATTAATTTAGGCATGCATAATTCAAATAGTCGTCAAGGACTGTCTGAAGCATTCTTTACTCACAGACAAAGCACATTTTAATACCAATTATTGATATATAATCAAAATTTGAAGTTATGATATGACTCAAAATTTTTATCATATCTCAATTATTAATGTTAAAATCAGGGTGACAACGTAGCTGGTAGTGCCTGCAAGTGCAAGCACTGGACACAATTTTTGAAAATTTTTTATTTCTTTTAATAATAAACTATGTTTTAATATTTTTTTGTTGTTAGTAATGACATCTTTATTGATCAAATTTAGGGAAAAATTATGGTATCAATTATTAACTACAAAAAAATATGATATTGATTTTTGGATATTTATTTTTACTATACTTTATATTATTTTGGGATTGTGAAACCCACTCCAAAATTCCTGATTAAATCAATAATGTTTCCACAAGTTGATAAAGATAAATGCTCGATATATTACATGTTCCCATATGAATCTAAGTTAATTTTACTATCACAGAATCAATAGATAATGCCAAAAATTAAGGAGGTCAATTGACCCCACTACATAGACTACATAGTATCTCAAATATTATGAAAGTTGGAGGAAAATCATGTCATAAAATAAAGTCCGAGAAGTAAATTGGGATAGAGAGTATACTTATATATATTTATCAATAGAGAGTATACTTATATATATTTATCAATAGAGAGTATACAATCATGTCATAAAATTAAAGGACAACTGCAAGAGTTTGGTCATATTTATTCATCCAGTTGGTTATTGATGTCCAACATACTTTCTTAGTAAAACCCCAAATATATCCTTTGTATGTAATGTTAATAAATTAGCAAAATGTCGCTACATACTTTCTTTCTGTTTATTGCAAAAAGATTGCAGTTGAATCAGGATCATGGACTAAATAAATGTTTAGGAATTTTTAGGGAAAATAATTAGTACGAATAAAAATATGCAAAAAAGTTAAATAAGAAGGAATCCTTAGATGAGATGAAGTACGGTACTTCATCGAATATAAATTTCATCAAACATGTTCAAATGCTTTCTGTATCTTACAGCACTCGGACATATCCAAGAAATTATAAATGTCCCATCCAAAAGACAACGAGCATGCATGAAAATTATCGACATAAGCGCAAGCAAGCATGCAGGTTGCACCCACTGACATAGTCATCCTCCCTGATCAAGCGTAGTTGCACATCCCATACGCGCATTTGGCGCCATCTACGCACTTGTGGCCGCAACCTCCGCAGTTGTTCGCATCGGTCATCAGCTTCACGCAGCGGCCACCACAGCAGAACTCGCCGAAATTGCAGCGCCGCTGGCATGGGGCGTCCTCATGGTGATCTGATCCAGAATGCTTCTGGTAACGACGCCCCAAGTCGCGTCTGCCGCCGTCAAATTGAAGTGGCCACCGGAAAGAAGGAGGCCGATCAGGTAGCTCGTCGGCGACCGAGAAGGTGGCCGCAACAAGAAATAACAGCGTGATGATCAGGGAAGCCTTCATCCCTGGTTGCTGCTTAATTAGACGCTTAATGAGAGGATAGTCAAGAGTTGGAGCACAAACAAATTGATATAAAAGAGAGAGAGAGAGAGAGAGAGAGAGAGAGAGAGAGATTTATTATGCGTATCAAGCTTTTGCAGCAACTGTGCACCGGAAATGAGGCGTAGGAAATTATTGCCTTAAATTCAGATCAGATTGATGCATAAATGGAATTTTCTGATCACCTATGTACCATTTTGATCAAGAAGTTTAACTTGGAAATGAATTGAAATATATTCAATATGAACTATTACAGCCACTGATCATGTTTTGGTGTAAATTAGTTTGCAAATTTTGACAGCAGATATCAATTTAATGGGGTATGTAGATACAGAAGGATCAGTACAAAAGTACATGACATAAGAGGAAACGGAATCAGTAATAATCATGACCAGTATATACCTACATTCAATTGATTTCATGCGTAAATGATTTTATTGTGGCCAGCACTAAGGGTATGTTTGGATATAAGAGGGGAGGGGAAGGGAGGAGAGGGGAAGATAATGGGAGGGAAGGAAATGGAGGGTAAAATTCTTTACCCTCCATTCAACCCCAATTTGAGGATAATCAATTTTAGTAAGTTAGGAGGAGAAAGGAGATTAATTTTTAACTTTCCCCTCCTAAAAATTATTATTTAAATAAGGTTAATTATTACCCTCCCCTTCATTATCTTCCATTACCCTCAATCCAAACATAGTGTAAGGAAAATTTTCTTGATATGAAGTCTGCGCCCATGCATGAAATATCAGCTTGAGGCAGTTATTAGCATTTTGGTTGACTTTTTTGCTGGGATTTTTCGACCTTTTTCCTTTCATTTTGAAGAAGAGTTAAAATGCTAATATATAAAGATGGAAAGATGATTCGCTTACCTTTTATTGTCACAGTATCTGACGTTAATTCTGCGTAGTAAAATAGAAATATATATGATTTTAAAAGAACCAGCTGAATGCAATATTGATGAAAACAGATATTATATGGCAACAAATTGCATTTGTTTGCTGGA
This sequence comes from Pontederia paniculata, assembly GCA_001647135.1. Taxonomy (NCBI): domain Eukaryota; kingdom Viridiplantae; phylum Streptophyta; class Magnoliopsida; order Commelinales; family Pontederiaceae; genus Pontederia; species Pontederia paniculata. The sequence continues at coordinate 14,198 of LTAE01003167.1, forward strand.
GCAATAAATTATTTGGCTTAAATTTTCACACGTATATACACAAACATACATGTACAAAGAGATAATAAAAATTATATGCATTGATTGACAATACACTTTATCATAGAAGAATAAGCTGTGCATAAATTTAGTAGAAGACAGGTAATGCTAAAATAATTAATTCAGTACTTTTTATTACCTGTGCATTAAAACGTTGAAAATGTTCAACTTTTCTTTTCTTTGAATTTTTTTGAAAACTTGGGCGGGTGCTTAGAGAACCACGTGTTCCTCTTATCGTATGTATAAAAGAACATTTTGTTATTTTTGGCTTATTTTAACGTAGAAATAAATAAAATAGTATGTTTCCTTTTCCCTCTAAAACAATGTTGAAAATTTTTCTTATATTACCTCTCAACACATTGCCTAAGAAAAATTCTCAATAATAGTGTCAAATTAATTCAACTAACAATTCAAATTATCGTATTTCCGTAATTTATATCTTTTTACTAAAATACCTTTTTATGAAGCTGAAAGGTTTACATTATTAAATTAAAACTTATAAATTTAGATCATAAATTCACAAATTAACATATTAAGTAATTAATACCTTTTAGATAATAATAATACAATATTTATAATTAATATAATTAATATAATTAATTATAATTAATAAAAATGTTATTTTAATTGATATTATTTATAATTAGTAATTAGTGATATTTTTTAGTTCATAATTATATTATGTAAACATTATTTAAATAAAAAATTATTATAATTATTTTTTGTGTTGTTGTTATTATACAATGTGTTTTATTGTGTTACGTTTTATTTATGAAAGATTTGAAAGAGCAAATATGAAAATTTAGTATAAGTAGGATTACCACTTGGTTGTTAATTTGGTAAGACACCCCTCTTAATAATTTAGATTATCACTGTAACGCCCCCAAAATGTAATACTCATGGACTTGGCCCACGAGAGCTTCTCGACGACGTTACATAGGCTTTGGACGTATATTAGAAGACATGATAACTAATAAAATGTATTGTAGCGAAAAACATGAACAAGATATCATAATAATAATAATAGCTCAAGGCAACGAAAACATATATAAATCCATATAACATCTCGCCACATATGAGCATAAATCCATGGCCAAACATAAGGCTCATAACATCACATGAGTCTTAGGCTCATTCAACTTGAGACATAAAATAAAGATAACAAGTTCATTAGACACAACACTAATGACTTAAAGATCCACAAGACCTGGACATGACTATGTGCAAATTAAAGCCACCATGAACACACCACCGCCAAGTCCATCATGCGTCATCGCCTGCATGGATCCAAAAATAGGAGAGGTAGAAACCCCCGGTTAGAGTATAATGCAACATATATGTTATAATATAACATCATCATGATCATAAGTATAAACTTTGAGCATAAACCATTTTAGGTAACATGCATATGACTTTTGCACGACTTGGGCATAACATTAAACATTCATACATGAATCATAAATGATTCTAAGCATTTTATGTTCATGATCATCATCGTTTCACATTTACATCTTTACATATTAGCCATATGACCCATTTTGAGTTCTCTTTGATTCACATTATCATCATCTTAAACATCTTGATCATAAGGCCAATTATTATCTTTACGTGATGAGTCTTGGGTAACATTGGCACACATTACATTTGCTAGTTAGGCCAACCCTTCTTTGGAGTCCATATTGGGAAGCACATACACTATCACTAGTGAGTGGACATCGCCTCCCAGGAAGCGCCTTCTGCTACTTCCCCCATCTCCAATGCGCCTCGACTAAATTCATCATGTTTCATCTTCTTTTCAATACATCAAGCATAACAATCAATCTTGTGATTTTAACCTAGTTACGACTTTCTCATGTAATTCGAGGTCTATGTGTGTCACAAGCATCAAACATGATTTGCTACCTTACAAAAGCATAAAACATAGTTTACAAATGATTTGACCAGGCATTAGAAATGTAACATCATGGTAAGCTTCTTCAAAATAGGGTTTATATAGCTTAAATATGACTTACTGGTTATCACGACCTGTGAGGAGTCCATCACGTTCGCGAGATCCAATGTCACGGCCCGTTATATCATATCACAACCCGTGATCCTCACTGTCATGGCCCATGATATTCCATCACGATCGTGATCGAGACGGTGTGTCATGGGTCTCCTCGTGTCACGACCTGTGATACTACATCACGATCGTAATCGGGACGGTGTTTTGTGGGTCTCTTCATGTCACGGCCCGTGATATTCCATCATGGTCGTGACCGAGGCAGTGTCTTGGGGGTCTCTTCGTGTCACGACCCATGATAATCCATCATAGTCGTGATCGAGACGGTGTTTTGTGACTTCGTATCATAGCCCAAGTTTCACGGCATGTGAGAACTTCTCAGGACCCGTGATAACTCCTTCACGGCCCGTGATGTCACATCACAGCCCGTGATGTTTGCCCTGGAACATGTTCTTACCCCATTTCAATCCCAAATTCAACCCTTTCATACACATGAACCTATCATCCTCAAGGGAGTTCATATATGAGTGAATTGTTATGTTCTAGGATTCTTGATATATCAATTTGGGCATAGACATGGAGAATTTGTTGGTAATTGTGCTATGATTTCACCCTAGGATTCCTACACATTCCTAGGTTTCCATAATACATTCCACTAATGGGTTTGCAAGGGGCTAAATATAGAAAATCATGCAAGGATTATATGAACAAAAACAATAGTCCAAAGCATTCACCATATATACAACTCATAATGTACTCAACCAAGCAAGAAAATACGAGTTCAGAGAATATATGAGATATATGTTCCTTTAAGAAGTATGTTCTTCATTCTAAGGTTCATAGATCATCCAACAATAGAAGTTTAGGTTATTATAGCATAAGGGATCATAAGGTGGACATATGAATATTATTATAACATTAAGGATACATGACATTCTTCATATGGTTCATACCACACTAAACACATAGAAAGAAGTCATTTAGGCATAAGAACAAACACCTATCATGCACACTCCTAATTTGTCATCCCATCATCTTTAACTCTAAGAAAATGGTGTTCTTATACATCCAAATCCCTTTACATACATTGCCCTAACTTCCTTTTCTTCTAGCTTTCTTCTTCCTCTTTGATGGTGATTCCTTCTTCCTCCTCTTCCCAAAGCTTCAAAGCCTTCTCCTTCTTCCTCCCTTGATCCTTCTTGTCCTCCTTCACCACTTTCTTGAGCTGCCCAAAAGAGTTTTCTTCAAACCCTAGCCATGAGTTCTTATGGGGAGGGAGATGTGAGGAAAAGAGAGAGAATTGAGAGGGAGCAAATGGGGGCAAAATGGCTGAATTTTGCCTTTTTATACCTAGGTTTCAGCCATTTTGCCCTTTTATACCTAGGTTTTCATCCACTTAGATAGAGTTTGAGCTTAATTGGGTTAATGGGCTGGATAATTATATGGGTTGGGTTATTATAAAAATTGGGGGTTTACAGTCACTTTATATATAATCTGATTATTAGACAATTAAGATTGTCTATATACAAAAAAACATGATAATTTGGTGGTCCATATAACTAAGTTTAAATTACATGTAATCTGAAAAAATTATCCGTAGCAAACACCTCCTAAAAGTTATTTGACCATTTGTAATTTGAAAAAGAATACTATTCTTTTTTATATACATTTGTGTAATTTTTTTTATGATATAAACTCTATAATTTTTCATAATTTATTTAGATTTTTTTGTAAAGTTTTTTTCCCAAATTTAAAACAAAAAAGGAAATTTCTTTTTTAAAAAAATAAGTGCTTATGGCACAATGAAACATATCTTCACCTGTGTATTTGATGAGAAAAAAAATACGTTGAGCAAAATCAAGAACTTAATAGAATATACATATGATAAGATAATTAGTCTTTCTTTTCATTTTGTCTTTGTATTCAAAACAATTGAATAGATATCTATGGATTTGATGAAGGTGCTACCTACTTAAGTAGGTGACACCGACTTACTTATCTTATCAACCATAGGATGTTAAATGTACAATATATCTAACAACTTATGACAAATTCTTTAAGTGAGAGAAGATCTTATATCCACCATAGATCTAACATCTTACACTACAAGAATATGCAACTTTAGCGACAAATGTATCTGTAGCAAAACTGTCCCTATAAAAATCAGCGACGACTTAGCGATAGTCGGACGACGCGAACAAATTGTCGAAAAAAATTAGTCACTATTAGAAATAGAAAAAACTGTTGTTAAGTTGTCTATGAATCATCGTCATGCTGTCGTTAAACCGTCGTTATCTATTTTTTTTTAAAAACAAAAATGAGATTTCATCTCTAAATCGTCGCTAACACATCGTTATAGCATCGTCATCTCGCTAAATGTTTTTCCCTACATTGTCTTAAAAGTGTCGTTAATATCGCGTTGAGTTGTCACTGATTTGTCGCTAAGTATCGTAACATGTGGAAAAAAGTATCGATATTCTGTCGCTAAACTATCACTATTCTATCGCTAATTTGCCACTAATTAAAAACAACATAAAATACTAGATTAATTTTTAGAGAAATCCTTATATACAACATGATATCATCACATCAAACATATATACTCATTTATGCACAAGACAATAAAGATGCCATATAAAAGTAATAAGTTTCAAAGTAACACAACAGAGCACTGAACTCAGAAAAATAAGATAACACATGTTTCAAAGTATCACAACATAAGTTTCTAATGCTATGTCAAACACAAAATAATCTAATCATCAAACGAAGGAGTGCGAGGAGCAGATCGACCGCGAATCAAACTGAGGACCTCCATCAATAGTGGCTTAATCCTCTCATCTACGACCTCCACTATAAGGCCCTTTATAGTCGCAAGGGGCGGGTTCGGCGATCGAACTACATGAAGGACCAATGACAGAAGCAACACTTGCTTGTTGTGAACTCAATCTACCTAACCCACGAAGTCAACCCTCCTTAGTAAGTCCTGAAACTTCTTTCCATACCTCCTCGTCGACTTCAGGGAATGAGTCTGCATTATCTCCGTACTTCTCCACCATAAGCAAATCATATCCCTCCTGTAAATGAAAATAGTTATTTTCATATCAAATACTTAAGGATAGATATTTTGAATGTGTGTTATAAAATTATACCGCAATTTGTTTTGCTTGCTCCAAATGAATTAATTGGTCTTCTTATTGGTGTAAACTTCTTTGTACACTGTTCGGAAGTCAACTTTGCCGCAGCTCGCCAACTCCTATGACAATCACATTTCATATATTAAATAATTTACACAAATTATTTCACGATAATATTCAATATTCATATAATTTGAAAAATATACCATTTTTTGTTTATGCTTTATGAACCCAATAGAGCCTCCGCAATAGCGTGCCACATCTGGCTTAGACAATCTATTGTTTTTGCCAATTGCTGACTTCTTTTGATATTCGGGTGACGCCCTGCACTGAAAGCAATAAGTGTTGATAAAAATTTAAATATAATCCAACTATTAAATATGAACTTACTATGTATCGTAAAGAGAAGACCAAACTTCTTTGGAAATATGGGGTGCATACTTGTCCTTTTCTTTCAGAATGTTACCATAGGTGACAAGCCTTGCATCTCGACGGTAGTCGAATAATACTCCTCTAAGACGAGTATAAGCTACAATATTGAAGACCTTCCTTATTATATCATCAGGAAGGCCTTCCTCCCATTTATACTTGGCTTGAAAAGAAAATTTATTATTATTTTGTAAACTAATTTTAAGTAGTTGGACTTAAAATAATTTTACCTTAAATGCATTGTACATGTCATCCTGATAAGGTAACAGAATGTCCTTTCACTTAGCACAATCTACCGGAAGCTATGAAAGAACAAACTCGCTAATTTCTCAATGAATACGTCCCGGGATGAAAGCAGACCTATATTGATTAATGCATTTAATATTATATTCATACATTAAGAAAATATGTTTCTTAATAAATCATATATTATCAACTCACGGATGGTTCTTGTCATCCATCGTAACTCCGGTAATAGGTATAATGTTGTACGTGTTTTGTTGGGATGATGAAGATAAATAGTAAAATTTATCTGTCTAAGAGTCAAGACCAATGACAGGCTCATCCTCGACCCCTGATGGAGTGCTACGACTCATGCCGCTCCCACGAGCTCTCCCACGACCACGAGGAGGCATAACTTAGCATCTAAAAAAATTATTCATTACATGTTAAAACATATACAACATAATTAAAAATGCATTTTTTAGGAAATAACTTATTCAAGAGCTTGAAAGTGACTAATATATTTCTTCATCAGTCTCATAATCAGTAGTCTCATTGTCATTTATAAATTGTTCATCTTCAACTTCAAGAGGACAACATATTTCATTAATGTTCACTTCTTCCATAGGACCATTTCTATCAGGTGTGAGGCAGTGAGGAGGGCGTGCAATCCTCTCCACTGCTATGAGGAGGGTGGCGTTGGCGATGTGAGGAGGGTGGCGATGAAGAAGTCGGGGCGGAGGAAATACCGACATGAGACGACGAGGCAGAAAATGGGCGACGAGTCGGTGAACCAAACGGTAATGCGAAGAAGAAGGCAATAGGGAAAAAAATTAAGATCAGAGAATTTTAGGGCATGAGAATTAGCGACGGAACATCTTCATCGCTAATTCGTCGCCAATCTGTTGCTACTTTTGATTATCTTTTATAATATATAAACAAAATAGCGACTATGGTCATTTGTCGCAGATTCCATCATTATCGACGATAATTTATTTTCGTCGTTATCTTTGTCGCCAAGACATCGTAAGTTGTTCAAAAAAAACTTTTCATTTTATTTTGTCAGTAAGACGTCGCTAATTTGTCACTATTAGCGATGATTTAGCGATAGATATCTCTGTCGCTAACTCTTTGTCGCTAATTCCCACTATTCTTGTAGTGTACAATGGACAAGATAAATAGTATGATGTTATCTAATTAAGTAGGTAGCACCTCCATTATTTTCTTAAGTTATATACAAATGCTTAATTTGTCAACGAATGAAAACAAGAGCGGGTGACCATGAATTTGATCATGTGTCTCCCACAAAATGAAGTCATTTGGTGTTCATGGATTGAATTATGAAGTCAAAAAGCTTCTTGCAAACATGAAAGAAGCAATTCTCCAAATAATTCATCTATGAGGCAATCCAATTCCAATTTTGTTGGACAAGGATTCAAAAAAAAATCACAAGAAAATTTTTGATAAGGATCTTAACAAGAAATAGGAAAAAGACGTGATTATAGCACCACAGTTCGTCCTCATAGCGATGATCAAGGTAGAAGAACCATAGAAAGCCTAAAGGATATGCTAAGGGTTTGGACACTTGATTGGAAAGGAAGTTGAAATGACCGTTTTCCATTGGATGAGTTCACCTACAACAATAGCTATCATTTGAGCATCAGAATGACACCATTGAAGCTTCAATGGAAGACCTTGTAGGTCACCCACTTGTTGGAGTGAAGTAGGGGAAAGAAAATTAATTGGATCCAAATTATCGAGGAAGTACGCAAAGGAGGTCGATGTCGTTAACGAAAGAATGAGGGCTGATTAAAAATCGTCAAAGGAGCTATGCCAACCAATTAATAGGAAAATAAACTTCTAAAATTAGCGATTTTGTTCTACTTAAGGCTTCAACCACTAAGGGGGTTATGTGATTTAGTAGAAAAGAAAAATCGAGTCCAAAGATGGTCAAACCCATTGAGATCTTGGAATGATATAGTAAAGTGGTGTAAAGATTGGCGTCGCCACCACCATATGCAAGGATACATAATGAGTTCAATATATCAATTGTGAAAGTTGCATGAACATACAATCAAGGATGAGAGGCAACATAGGAACTTAAAGAGGATATGTGAGAAAATTCCAAAATTTATTTGGTAAGTCTAAGACTTAAGGAAATTCAATGAAGAATTTATTGCAAGACATGTAAATTTTTTTGACTATGATAATAACATGACATACAACAAGTCAATTAATTGAGGTATCGAGCATAACAATTATAATACATAAAAAACATGTCTCTTCCTTACCATATGCTTAAGTGTAAAATATGACAATCATAATAACTCCTATGTCATTGAGTTACAATTTACATCATCATGATCAATAGGATATGCAAATAAAATTTATCAAAAATCATAAGGTGCATGCATACACAATTTCCATATAATATAACAAGTTGTGAACATATCAATTCATATTCTTAATGCTCACATGATAGTTTCATAAGCAAAATATATCAAGGCGCTGTATTATAATCATGATGTCTAAAGTATAATCACAAGCATAAGAATTTTCAAAATACTTTTCATAACTACATGTGACATAAGTAACATATGGATATTTCAATTGAATGATTGATGCATGCATTTTATAACATTTTTTAGGGCTTGCATTATGCATGACTTTAAGTCATTTTGACATGGCATGCATCTGTTTAGTTCTTTATTTGTTCATATGGGCAGAGATCATGATCATAATGGCCATACAACGACCCATACAGTGGCAGCAATTTAGACCATCAGATCTTCACGGGTCATAACACCATATTACGGGCCGTGAAGTGATATATTATGGATCTTCATCATCCATCATGGCCTCGATAGTAGTGGTCGATTACTACAAAGTTATATACTTACGGGTCGTGAAATCCTATCATAGTCCGTGAGAGATTGACGAAAATTGATATGTTCGAGATTTCAATATGATTTGATGGCCAAAAATATTTGTATTTTATTTGAGACTCTAAAGATTAGATTGCAACATATTTATGAGGATTTGGATGAGTTTTTATGGGTCTCCTTTGCCACCATTGATCGAGAAGCAGATTTGATCGAATGGTTCACATGCAACTATCATCTAACCCTAAGAAACCTTAATATGACAGGGGGAATAAAAGGATTTCGTCATCAACTTGAGAGAGGATTCTAGGAGCCGTCAATCCAAGCTAGAACTCAAGAGAATAGAGAATTATTCCGAATGATTGCTGAGGAGGAGTCGAGATCAATACATCCGTTAAAGAGTTTGTTCATCATCTTTTCAACATCTAGAAGAGTATTTTCTTGTTCCATATTTTGTTGGGATGAACTTTACCATGTTTTGTAATTTCTGTGTATCTTTTGATAAGTTCGAGCTATAAAGAATTGTTAATTAGGTTTAGAACTTTTATACTTTTTCATATTTTTTTTATTATAAGTTTTAGTTGTCGCTTTTCCTGAACATGATTGCCCGAGTTTTCTAAGATTATTCATGTGATCATTAACTATGTAGTGTGATCAATCTTTTATGCAATTCATGTCATGCTATTATGATCGGTTAAGGACTCAGTAGTGTGTGGCCTGCTAGATTAACCCGTTAAGGGTGATTTAATAATCTAAGAATACATGTGAATGCATCCTTTGATTATAATATGAAAGGTAGATCCGTTAAGGAATACTTGATAGATTGTTGTCATATGGGTAGTTGATTTATCCGTTAAGGAAGGTCATATTAATAGGTGTTCTTAATCCATCTAGTGAGTCACTCAACCTTTGAGCAGAACTTATGCACAATTATTTATTCCTGCATCTTCAACTGCACTGGTCGTCCGTTGTTTCCACTACAACATCCCGGACGCCCACTCCTGGCATTGAAGATTCCTCAGGATCCTCGGTCGCCCGTGGCACCTTCGGTCGATCGACCTGGAACCGTGCACTTCCTTCTTCAACTTCTCTAGCCGCCTGCTGTCTTCACTACAGCATCCCAGACATCCACTCCTGAGAACTGAAGACCGTCAAGATCCTTCGGTCGCCCGCTGCACCTTCGTTCGACCGACTTGACCTGTGCCAGCACCTCTGACACACCTGCGGTCCACCTGTGATTCCTCCTGAATCCTCTGGGCGGCTGCCACTGCACTGTGGAAACCTTCTGGGCGTCCGCTCATTCTACCTGAGATCCTCGGACGTCCGTTCCTTCCTCTGCCAGTACTTTGGTCATCCGCTCACTTCCCATGAGATCCTCGGACGCCCTCCCAAAGCTTCCGCTGACAGATCCGGACGTC
>LTAE01003168.1:1622-23892 GCA_001647135.1 Pontederia paniculata
ATTATTATTATTATTATTATTATTATTATTATTATTATTATTATTATTATTATTATTAACATTATTATTTTTACTTTACTTAAGGTAGGACTATAAGTTTATTACCTTTTTTACTTTACATGTGAACAATAATTCCAAAAATAAATTTAAATTTAAATTTGTTAATATACTACTTATTTTTTATTAGAATTTAATTATTCTTAATTAATTTAGTTAGGCCTCTTTCAAATAATAATTATTTTTTACTGTTTTATTTTTTCCATGGAACAAATGAACTGAATATAAAATAAATTAAAACTTCAAAATTTATTAGTTACTTGAAGTAGGACTCTTTTTAAATAATCATTATTTTATTTTTTTCCTAAATCCTGCACATTGTTTTAAAAAAATAACTATAATTTAAATTTTAAATTATTCTTAATTTATTTGGCTCTTTAAAACTAATTATTATATCTTCGATTGTTTATCTTCTCAATTTGTGAATGTTTCTTTATTTAGTACTAGAATTTTAATTTTTTTATTTAGTTCTTTTGAACTCTTTTGCAAAATGTTAATTGTTCTCTTAATTTCCATAGGAAAGTTATTTTTGAAACAATAATGAATTAATTTTAAATTTTAATCATTTTTTGGGGTAGAACTCTTGTAAGCAATATTATTTTATTACTTTTTATTTTTTAAGAGAACAATAATTTTGAAATATATGATCTATTTTAAAACAATAATTCTAATATTATTAGTAATAAGTTCATTTTTTTTTAATTTACTAAACTTAGGTGTTAGGACTTGTTATATCTAACTCATAATATGTTGTAACGGAATTTTAAATTTTTAAGTTTACTTTAGATAGGAATCTGTAAAAACATATGTATAAATATTATGAAAATAATAATATACTAAACTTTAGAATTTTATTAATTTTTGTTGTCCAAGTAAGGAATAATTCCGAAACTCACAATAAATTGATTTTTTTTAAATTTACTTGACTTACGGCTTTTATAAAATAATAATTATTTTAATGAAACACATAATTATTTTGTATTGGAATTTTAAATTTTCATAATTTACTTTAATTTGGACTGTTTAAGAAATAATAATTTTCATACTTTTTTCAAGTGAAGAAATATTTTGTAATTAACATAAATCAAAATTTCCTAAAAAATATTAATTTAATTTATTTGCCTTGGGATTCTTTTAAAATTATTGTATTTGTTTGTTTATTTACTTTTTTAAATAGTATTTAAAAAAAATGGAAGCGTGATGTAGCATTAGACTTTATTCCTTATACATATATAAGATTATTTGGGACATATTAGATTAAGAGGTTGATCGTTACAGATCTTAATCTTTCTCTAAAATATGTGCTTGGTAGTTGGGTAAAAAATTATCATGTAATGACCAATAATTGTGCTTGTGCATTTTCCCCGTGGGTTATAAACAAATCCATTTGGAAAAGTGGACCTTCAATACTCAATAATTTAATATTATTACTTCTTTTCCTTTTACTAAGTGACATAAAAATAAAGTTTCCTTCGCTAATAAAAACAAACACAAATGCCATGTTCTCGACAAGTTAATAAAGTTCCCTGTTCACAACACTGCACTCACTCTTCCAACAATTTATCCATGACGGAAGAACAAGAAGCATCAGCTACGCTGCACATTGTGGTCTTCCCATGGCTCGCCTTTGGCCACATGATCCCGCTCCTGGAGCTCTCAAAGTCCCTGGCCATGAAAGGCCACCGCGTCACCTTCATCTCCACCCCAAGAAACCTGCAAAGGCTGCCAGCCGTCCCTCCGGCCTTGACCTCCCTCGTGGAGTTCGTGCCGTTCACGCTTCCGCAGGTCGACGGCCTGCCACCGGACGCGGAGTCCACCACGGACCTCCTCCCCCACCAAGTCCAGTTCCTCAAGAAGGCCTTCGACGGCCTCGCCGACGCCTTCTCGGGCTTCCTGGAGCGCCATGCATCTGCGTCAGCGGGTAAGCAGCCCGACTGGATTGTCATCGACTTCGCTCACTACTGGGCGCCGCCCATCGCCTCCCGATTCGGAGTCCCGTGCGCCTACTTCAGCGTATTCCCGGCGTCTGCTCTTGCCTTCTTTGGGCCGCCGTCGGAGATGAAGGATGGACGCTCGCGGACCACCCCGGAGGACATCGCGAAGACGCCGGACTGGATCTCCAAGATCGGAGCCAACTTGGCCTATCGTCCTTTCGAGTGTCCTTATGCCTTCATGGGCTTCTACGGCAAGAACGCTTCGGGGATCACGGACGGGGACCGTTTTGGACTGGCCATGGAAGGTTGCAAGCTCATAGCTCCACGGAGCTGCTTCGAGCTGGAATCAAGCTGGCTGCATCTGCTCCGGGAGATCTACAAGAAGGACGTTGTCCCGGTGGGTCTGATGCCACCGGAGCTCGTGGACGACGGGAACAAGGGAGCCGAAGTCTTCGACTGGTTGGCGCAGAAACCTCCGAGATCCGTCGTCTACATCGCACTAGGAAGCGAGGCAATGCTAAGCGTCGAGCTGGTGCACGAGCTGGCCCTGGGGCTTGAACAGTCCGAGGTGCCATTCCTCTGGGCGTTGAGGAGGCCGGCGACCGCAGCCGAAGAGGAGGCGGACCGGCTCTTGCCTCAGGGATTCGAGGAGCGCGTCGGCAGCCGAGGCGCCGTGGTCATGGGGTGGGTTCCTCAGCTCAAGGTCCTGGCTCACCCATCCGTCGGAGGCTTCTTGACGCACTGTGGATGGGGTTCGGTAGTGGAAGGTCTCCACTTCGGCCACCCTTTCGTCATGCTTCCCCTGGCCATCGAACAGGGCCTGAATTCTCAGCTGTTGGAGAAGAAGATTGGAACGGAGGTGAAGAGAGACGAGAAGGACGGATCGTTCAGCAGGGAAGACGTGGCCAAGGCCGTGAGGATGGTCATGGCGGAAGAGGAAGGGCAGGAGTACAGACGCAGGGCGGAGGAGTTGGCCGCCACTGTCGTCGACAAGGGAACACATGAACGGTGCTTCGATGACTTCGTCCAGTACTTGAAGGATCACAAGGGAGTCGAAGATTGACTGTTTACGTGCGTACGCTTTTTGTGCATGTAACAACCTAAGATTAATTTGCTTCAACGTATTTGAATTGTTTCCGATGTTTGATATGGTGTGAAAAACAAATCGAATTTGATCCAATATTTGCGTGTTAAGTTTCCCACTTTTTTTTTGTTGTTTCAATGCATTGAGATTGATTGACAAATGTTTATGAATGCATATCAACTTTGAAGGGAATTTTTTCCCCGACAACAAGGTGGGGTTAATTTAAAATAACACAATGTTACCTTAAAAAAATGACAAATATAAATCTTTCACTAATATATTTAATCGCATGAGTTTCATTATATTATTTTATGTTAGTACTTCTCTCGTGCATAGTATCCTAGTTAATAATGAAGGATTAGATCAGTGACCGCTCTGTTGTATCTTGATATTTAATAAGAATCGAGTTCTTCCCTTAAATTATTATTAAAAAATATATGTTATTTTTAAGGAGTCTTAACCAAAGTTAATTAAGAAAATATAAAATTTATTTAGATAAAGATTACATTTGTAAATTAAGCAAAAATCAAAGATGTAATAGTTATTTTTAAAGAATCAAAATAGATCAGGAAATTTTTAAATTTAATTTATCATATTGTTGGAATTGTTGTTACCCTTGAAAATTGAAAAGGTAATTAAAATAAATATTATTTAAAAGGTGTCATAAATAGAGTAAATAGTAAATCTGAAATTTTAATTTATGACTATTCTCAGAATATTTGTTCCAAGTAAAAAAATAAAAAAGTAAGAAAACAATTATTATTTAAAGAGTCCTAACAAAAGTATTTTAGGAAAACTTAAATTTCTAACTCAAAATAAAGGGTAAATTTATAAATTAAGAAAAAACATACATAAAAAATGTAATTATTTTAAATAGACAAATTAGTTAAAAAAATTTTAAATTTGAATGTATTATTAATTTAAGAATTTTTGTTTCCCATGGAAAAGTAATAAAATAAATTTATTTAAAATTAACAAGCCAAGTAAAAAATTACTTTAGCATTGTTTTCGAATATTTGTTCCGTGGGAAAAATTAAAAAAAGTAAGAAATTACACACAAAGATAAGTTTATCTACATATATATTATTAAAAGGGAGGTACCTAGCATAATGTCACATCATTCATATAAAAAAAGTTTAATCATTACTTAATAATCTATATAACATTTATGTTATAGAGTTTGGCTTCAACTACAACTATAATTGAATAACTAATCTATCTATCTATCTATCTATCTATCTATCTATCTATCTATCTCTATCTATCTATCTATATGATTCCATGATATTCAAATAATAAATATTGATTATTATTTAAATAATCTATATAAAGTTTTTGTTATAGAGTTTTGCTACAACTATAATTATAATTCCAAATTTTAATTGTCATATATAAATTAAACATCTATTTTCTTATTTTTTTTATTAATTTAGAAATATAATAAAATTATGAAGGTAAAGCGATACTGTTTTTCATTCAGAACTTCTGCGTCAACTAAAATTTGAATATTATAGACATAATAATGATCTAATGTACTTATAATAAAATATAAGTTAGATTATTGGTTCATATGATTACTATTTTTTAAAAAATATTTATTTGGAGATGATAAATAATTATATTTTTTCCATTAATAATAATGAATAAGAAAATTTAATTATTTCTAAAATAATAAGTTAAATAAACTTTAACTATGGTGATGAGTTCGATTATAAGGATAGAAACCAAGTCAAGAATTTACTAAGAACATTTAAAAAATTGCATACACGTTGACACTCTCAAATTTTAAGCTAACGGGGTCATGCATATAACGTTTAATAGGAGTAGCAACAATAATAAGTTATTTATGAAGTTTAACTTGGATTAATAGTCTATCATAATCCGTATTATAGTTTTTAAATTTTGGAAAACCAGAATAAAAAATCTCAGCATAAATAAAAAACTAATTTTGGACTAAATTTTGAATTAAATATAAAACTAATAATCAATCAAAAACTTCAAATCAAAGAATAACCTATCAACTATATTAAATTATAGCATAATTTTGTTCAAATTAATGTATTTAACTATTGATATTCTTATAAGGATGGTTTAAAAAATTAAATATTTTATTCATAATTTTAATTTTTAATATATGTTTAGTCATAATATACTTATTATCGTCAAGCTTATTTAACATAATAATCATTGTACTTAGTTAAATTTATTTTTATTCAACATTTTTGTATATGGATTTTTAACTTCAAATTCAAATATAAAAAAGTGATGATTCAAATTGAATTTTATTTTATTTATTTTTCTAACCTGAATTCATTTGAGCTAATTTAAGTTTTTAGAGTATAAAGTTTTTATTAAACTTAATCATATAATAATTAATTTAGTACCAATCATGCTTCGATTGGCACGGGAGGTCAGTGACTACTTTGTCATGATGTATGTTTAGCCAATCAAGAAATTAAGCCAAAGAATTTTATTGCTTGAAATACGAGTAATTGGATTGAATTCTATGAGTTTTTTAATTTCTTAGGTAAAAAATTGATTCTATAAGTTGATAGAGTCTCATACACGAGTATTTGTTGACAGATCTGAAACCGATCATTCCATAAAAAAGCTAGTGCTTATTAAGTGTAATATGTAGTGCTTTTACAATTACCATTGTGAAATAATAATAAAAGCAATATTTTTTTTATAACTATATTATATATTTGATTGATTTATTGCCTTAACATGTAAGTTTAGAAGTATTATACATGTATATAACCTAATCAAGAGTTTCATTGGTTCTGATGGAATTTCAATAAAATAACCTGATTAAATTCTAACAACTATTATTATTGGAAAAAATATCACTTTACATAAATGACTCCAGCTAGATCTATTCTTTGGATAATATGGTTAAAAAATGAAGCTAAAGAATAAAAGTATCACTTAATGGGTGATATTTTTGCATTTATTCTTAAATTCTAAATTTATCTATTCATGTTGTCAAAAAACACTTTACGGCCCTCTCTTCCTACCTATGTTGTTATTAGTAATCAAATGAGAATTTTACCCTTTCTAAATAATAGAGGTAAATACTAGTATACAAATATTAAAAATATACTTTAACAACTTAAATAGTGGAGACATCTTTTAATTTTTCTGTCTTTTATTTTTTTAAATTAAATATTTTACAACAATTAAACGTATTTATAAAAGGATAAACTATTAATTAATCCACAAAAAAATTAAATTATAAAAACATTGACGGAATTGAATAAAGTATATATTAATCGTGAAAAATATCATAAATTGGTAAAGAAAATAGACTAAAGCAAAATCTTAGTTAATTGCTATGAAAAACCTGAAAATGACTTACTAAAAAACCTTTAGGAAAAATAGAAAATTATTGATATCAAAACAAGTATGTAAAGATTTAGTGGCCTCGTAAAAAATTAATTATAAAACCTAACGTGTTAATTCTAATATACATTTACTGATTTAGGTGATGAAAGTATATATCATTTCTTAGTGATAGATTTGAAGCAATCAAAACATAGAAGAGATCGATAATTTATCACGTAGTCAACAGGACAAGCCACACGTATGTCTTATTGTGTGTTCAATAGCAAAGTAATTTGGCAAATATAATATATGAATTGATTATCAATGTGTCAAGTAAATCAAGTTTAATTGACATATTTATTTTGATAGCGAGACTATATTTAAGATCCATGAAAGTTAATAAGACAAATTTAATTTTTAAAATCGTTAATTTTATTAAGATTTATTTTTTTGTTTCTCGTTCAAATCTTGAATTAGTCAAATATTAATAACTCCTGATACTAATGATTCATATCGAAAAAAAACAAAAAACATGTCAAGCGGACTTGTCTCGCTAAGCAAATATTGTATCGTAATTTTCTCAACATTTTTCATTAATTATATCTTAGAAAATCTCGATTATATTTAAAAACTATGTTGCAATTACATTGGATATGAAGATTAATTATGTCTATAATATTTCAAATTTAGAAATGATAAACATAACTATTGTCATTAATTCTTATTATTTGTGAAACATCAACACAGATGCCCTAAGTTATAACTAGAATATGATGTTGGAAAAAATGAAAGAAATGCTGGGGACATCACGAAGGATCACTTTATTAAGGGAGTGGGCAAACTTGCATTGTAAAAAAATAAAAAAAATAAAATGTTTATAAAGAAATCAATAATATAATAAAAACTATTCTCTAATTTAGTACTCACTACAAGAAATTAGGGTATGAGTTACGTATACATATTTTATAAATGTTACTAAATGTAAGAAGATTTCTTACGTCTAACACACGTTACAAAATGATTGTATTAGGTAACGTTTACAATATAAATAATTATAATATAAAAGTTTTAATATCATAAGTAATTTGTAGTATGAAGCTCCTTTTCCCGATTGCCCTTTTTCACCTTCCCCTCTCCCTCTCTGGTTTTGCAGGAACATGAGAGAGAAAAAAAAGAGCCAGCAAGAGAAGGAAAGGGAATCTACACATCGATGCGACGACGAGGGATTCATTTCATTTCTGGATCTTGGTGCTGGCGAAGAATCTACTTCTAGTTTTGTTGAGGCGAGAGCTGATCTGCAGTTGGATTTCGTATGGCATCGATCGCCGGAGGAGGGTTAAGGATCCCTTCGCATGCGGACTTTAAGGTGGGAAGCAGATGAGAAGGCATTTGGTGGCGGAGAGAATGATGGACGACATTGTTGGAAGCTTCGTTCTGCCACTGCTGCTTCTGGCGGGTCAGTTCTTGTGATTTTTGCCTCAATCCTTTCCTTTGATAAAATCATACGAGCATTGAATTCGAGGAACTTGAGTGAAATTAGAAATCTTTGGACTTTTTTTCATTGTATGAGTTAATCTTTTGGAATCTAAGTGATTTTTTAGCCTCTGTTTTATTGGATGCCCGCAACTTGCTCGACGAAATGTTTGAACTACCCATGCCCAAGCATATAGTAAACAAATGTGGATAAATTTGAAAAGCACCATATTTTAATCTCCAAATTGAATTAGTGAAAGATTAGTAGTTCGATCCATAAGGACTATATTTTAATTTTAGAGTTGAATAAGTGAAAGACTAATAATTTTATGCACATAGAAAATGCAAAACAATGATATACTTAAGAACAGGAGGTAGGAACACAATTAGTGCAACAAGGTGTCATGCAATCAGAAGTCAGAACGACACATGCATTAACCAACCAACCAACCAGTTCATATATCATCTTATTTGGTGCCCTTTCTTATTTTACTTGTTCAAGTAAAAGCTTACAACAAAGTCGAGCCCTCTTGGTATCTTGTTTTATTGCAAACACATGAAAAGTCCAACAAGAGACCCATAAAAGGATATAATTAGAGAAAATTGAGCATTAAAAAAGTTCTTGATAGAAAGATTTTGAAATTAGTTTCCCTAGTCAAGACATTTACCTACTCTATTCTAAGGCTTGCTTAGACAGTTGCCATATGTGTGAGTGGTAATACAATTTATTTCAAGGGAACCTGGCAGCACGTTTTGAGAAAGGTCAGAAGCACCTTAATGTCTGGTATGTGTTGCATGAAGTTAGGCATAATCTTGGCTATTAAAACATATTAAATGAGCAAGAAAAAACAAATCACAACATGATAAAAAAAAGAGATGTCAAAACTTTTTGTTATAAACAATTTTACATTCGTTCGGTTTCAGGATGCTAAAGAGACTTTAAGATGACAAGTTCCAGATTTAATTTGTAAAGTTAATATGAGAAAAAGCAACAAAGTGGAATGACCAATATGGACAATGAAGACTGCAGTTCATTAAACACACGACACAAAGCTAAAAATTTTGGCAACTAAAACTAGGTAAACTTTTTGAAACCCAAAAAGCTAACTAAACATAATAATAAAAAAATGTATATATTTAAAGAAAACTTTTTAGTGACGTTTGATTTTTTCGTTACGTTTGTTTAACAAACATTACGGATACATTTTGTAACACACTTTTTGTAACGTCTATAGGTAACGTTTATTAACCGTTACAAATATCCTTTCTGTGACGTTTAATATGCTTTTTGTGACATTTAACAAACGTCACCAACTCCCATATTTGGTGTAGTGACTTTTGAATTAATGAAGTGGATCAAACTCTTGCTTAACTATTATTTACATACAAATAAAAATAAAATATAAGTAAAATATTTATCTAATATAATTATTTTTAACTTATTAAGGAGGACCAGCCTTTTGCTTAACCTTTATATATATTAAAAGTTGGTTGGAGAGTGGGGTAAGGCCCTCCAAGGTAGACCTATTATTATATTTAATATCAAGGCAGTTGGTGCTACTAGATTTGGGTTAATAGAGTGATGTATTAAAGACGCAAGTTAATAGTCTCGAATTTAATTCTTGTAATCGTTAATTTGATAAAAAAATACTATTTGACTTTTTACTTCGACTTTGAACTTATCAATTATTAATAATTCTGAATATCGAGACTAGAACATGTATGAAAAATGGCAATTGGTAGCATAATTTATCCAGAAAAACGTCGGTGGCATATATACTTCCTCATCTAACTATTACACCAAAAATAAACCCCATGTGGATGGATTTAACACCATATTTCACCATAGAACATCGGTCCCCATTCTTTTAACAATTAGTCTTTGCCAGCGCCATCCAAAATTTGATAATATTCGTTTGAAAACAACATCTTTTCATATTTTATTATTACAAATTTTGTATTTTTTTATATCTATCGTGACAAGTATGTTCTTATATATCGTGCCTATCGAGCGTAGGGATGGAGCATAATTTGAATTAAAATTACAAAATAATCTTAGTTCAAAATAATTATAAAAGATGTGTTCAACTAAAGTTATAGCTAAGTTTAATTCAAAATCCGCTTCGTATCCCTATGTGTTCAGTATATGCATTTATCCACTTTTAAAATGTGTTAAACCTGTTGTTCAAATTAAATTGATAATATAAGATATTTGTATACTACGATATTGGAAAACTATGTATAGGAATCATTTTTTGTGTTGCATGTATAATTTTTCATTAGAATTACACATAACATATGCATATATAATTAACTACTTTAAACTTTTTTTTATAGTGCATATGTAAATTAACTTTAAACTTTAAAAGTAAAAATTAACTTTACAAATTTTGCAGCAGCAGCAGCTACGCTGCATATTGTGGTTTTCCCATGGCTCGCCTTTGGCCACATGATCACGCTCCTTGAGCTCTCCAAGTCCCTTAGAATGAAAGGCCACACGGCGTCACCTTCATCTCCACACAAACCTGCAAAGGCTGGCCGCTGTCTTTTGGAATATTTCGATCAAAATCTAAGATTCACGAGCGTCTCAAATTATTAGCACATAAATAATTTGATATTCTAACGAACACGATAAAAGTAAATTCTAATTAAAATAATACCTCTTAAATTTGAACTCAGAATTATCAATTTGATTTTTTTTTCTTTGTAGAAAACGACCTCGCTTCTCTTCTTAAACTATAAAACAATGATAATTTTTTTTCTTGATTGTAGAGTCAGCCAACTCATACTACTTTCATATTTATTGTTTATCATTTGCATTTGCTTGAGAAACAAAACAACGCCATTTTTTTTTTCTAAAGAAGTAGGTAGCTAAAGATTTTTCATTAAAATATTTAATCAGGTGTTTTTTAGTTATATTCTGATATGTTGTTACTTCTCTGGTGAATAGTACTAGTAATGAATGATTATATCAGCGACAGCTAATGTTATGTAATTTGTATGTGTGCAGGTAGCCAAACAAAGCCAGATAGTTTTGTTGGTTCAAATGCACGTAACTTGGATTCAATTCTATGAGATTTTTTTCTCTCCATTAAAAATTGAATTCTATAAGTTAAGAATCCACATGGAGTATGAGTATCTTGTATGGGAGAAGGATGTGCACAAAGTGTTCATGTAAATTTAAATTTACTTCAAGAAAATAATTATAGTTTCACTTAACTTTTAATCATGTTCCTCACAAGTTCATTGAATAACTGCTTTTTCTTTATCGATTTCCATCTATACTCCTGTTACTTTTATTTGTGTTTAATTTTCTTTTGTTTTATGCTATCAAGACGTGAATTAATTCTAATGCATGGTAAAAAGCATAAATGAATGAGTTGGATGTCGGAGGAGCAACTAGTTGACCTCATTAAACCACCATTAGCGAAGTCGTGCATTAATCATAAGCAAATGGGCATCTCATCATCTTTCATAAATCTAAATTCAAGAGAGTAGCTTTAATGTGCTCGTGAGAGCCCCACAACTTATTCTTATTCTCTTATCTTCTTTTCGATGAATAACTCACGTATGTTTAATATTATTAATATCTGACTAATTTAATATTTAAATAAAATTAAAAAAATATTTATAACTGCGTTCAAATTAATAATTTTAAAAAATAAATTTAAAATTACTAATTCTTATTATTTTTTGAGAGATAAATTCGTACCAATCACTTGGTTAAAATTTTGTTTGAGGAAGGGTTTGAGAGCCTTCGACCTTGTGTTTAACAGCCACATGCTCTAACCAACTGAGCTACTCCAGCTGTTGTTGTCCTCTTGTCTTTGAATTATGTTCATTTGCGCTATCTTGGTTGTGAGCTATGATTCGTTCAACAATAATGATGGACTGACAGACGTACCTTTGGCAGCAACCAACGTTTGGTAAGGTAACATTGTTGGGTAAAAAGCGATTGGAAAAATGATAAAAAAGAAAAGGATAAAAGCAAGAAATAATTGTGGTGGGTCCACATGTCATAAAATTAAAATAAAAGTATTGCAAGAATTGGAGTTTGTGCCCGGCTCTATTATGTGCGTGTCGTTATTATGGGATTAAAGGTTATGGCAAGGTAAAAAAAAACTTCTTTTGATGTGCCAAGAAAGCCGACACTACAAAAAGATTTTAGGTACTAAGTTAGTTGGTCCTAAAATTTTATTTTAAGCTCATATAATTTATTACAATAAAAATAATTTTGATCCTCTTAATTCTTACAAGTTAATCATTAAAAATTTTAAGGACTAATATTTTTTTATTGATTATAATATAATAATTATTTAACGACCAATATATTAGTCTTTAAAGATTTACTTTTCATGACTAATATGTTTAATCTCTAGATATGTACACTTATGCAAATCACCATGTTTAGTTCTTAAAGTTTATATTTGTACAAATCAATTTGTTTAGTCTCTAATATTGTATACTTCTAATGACCAACATTTTTTGTCCCTAAAAGTTTACTATATAAACTAATAAATTTAGTCATAAAACTAGTAATTGTAGATATCAAAGTTTACTAATAAATGATTAACATATATAACAAAACTATATGAGCATTGCTATAGTTCTTCTATGTTTTCAAACCCTTGTGAGATGCATGAGATGTATTATAAACCATAGATTGTGTATATGAACCCTAAGTTGCAATCTAGACCAATTGCACTAAAATGTGGTTACTTTCATGTTTAATTTGGCATATTATGAACCCTAGAACATGAGATTCACTTACATATGAGCTCCCTTTTGTGTAGTTTAACTTTGAGGTAAAATTAAGCAAGTTCGATATGAAATTGAATGAAACTAGGGAGGAAAGACACCATAGGATCTCACTATAGGTCACCTGTAGCGGGGGCATGTGAGGCCGTAGCGAACCTAGCTCGTATGCCCATAGCGAACCCGCATGTCCCTAGCGCATTTGCATTTTAGACAATTCTTTTCGACGATCACAGAGTCTGACTACGGTCTCCATATGGTCTAACTGTGATGAAAATCCAAGAAACTATAGTGAACCATGGAATGATCATAGTGTGCTCGTTCCTGACCATAGTGCACCCATCTTGTCCGTATAGCATGTTAACTCCTTTGATATTTATATTGATCCATTCAATTGACTATGTATGATGACTCATGTTAATTTATCAATTGACCATGTATGATCTAGGCTACCATTCTCTTAATTGTTAATGTGCAAATATATGCCATGTATTATGTTCTTGAGTTAGGAAACCTTATTTGATGTTTGTTATCCATATAGACATCAAAATGCATGCTAAGTCATAATTAAGTTAAAATTATAAAATTATTTATTATGCCTGATGTACTATAAAGAAGATGAGACATGATGAATTAATCGAGACGCATCAGTTATGGAAAAAGTAGCCGAAGGCACTTTTCGGGAGGCGATGTTCACTCAGTAGCAATGGTGAGTGTGCTTCCCACTATGGACTTAGAGAAGAGTTGGCCTAGCTAGCCCATGTTATCCGAGACTCTTCATGCAAAGATAATAATTGGCCTATGATTACGATGAGGATGATGTGAGTCAAAGAGAACTCAAATAGATCATATGGCTAAGATGTAAATACATAAAGGTGAAAGATGTAAAGAACGACTGTCATAAACATAAGATGCTTACTCTCTGTTATGCTTCATGTATGGCATGCTTTTGGTCATGCTTATGTTATGCAAATGCTTCAAGCTTATGTTTATCCCGAATTGATCTATGTTTAAATATTATATTTATATTAATGATTAATATCATATGATACATATGTTGCATGATATAGGTTGACCTTTGCATACTCTAATCGGGGGTCTTCACCTCTCATGTTTCTGGATCCATACAGGTGATAATACATGATAGGCTTGGTTGTGGTGTGCTCGTGGCAGCTTTAAGTTGCACATGGTCGTTTCTAAGTTTTGTAGACCTTTAAATTATTAGTTGTTATGTTTAATAAACTTGTTATTATTTATGTCACGAGTCGAATGAGTCTAAGACTCATATGATGTTATGGGTTGTATACTTGGCCATGGATTTATGCCCATATATTGTAAGATGTTATCTACTTATGGATTTAATTATATTTTTCGCTGCATTATTATGATATCATGTTATATTTTTTGTTGCGACGTATTTATGTCTATTAAGTCATTCGTGTTGTTATGGGCTTGCTTCGTTTTGTTGATGCTTAGTGAGTCCATATGCTATGTTCAAATGTCCATGTGCTGTCGCAAAGCCCACACGGACTAAGCCGTGTGTGGATTGTTTTGGGGGCGTTATAATATTCCATAGCTCATATCTATATTACAAAGAAATTTTTTATCAAAAGATACAATGAAATTCCATTACACAACTGTTTGAAATTGAATTAAATGTCTTGAAGACTTTTGAAACTTAAGACATCAATTCAATCCAAGAAGCATTATAGAAAAACTTATAGACATCTTTGTCATAGATTTTTCTTGTAGGATACTTTGATTCAAATGACAAAGACATATATTCTTCTTTGTAAAGCATTTGTAAATATTTCACGTAACTTCATCCATGTACAATCTATCGGACCAACGAACAATAATTCATCTCATATTCGTTCCAATTTAGCCCATTGATCATTTGGATGGTCTAACTTAAAGATATGAACCAAGCCATCATCAACATCCACAAAAACCGAAATAAGTTATTCATCATTCATCTCGTCAAAATAAAATCTATTAGTACATTTGTGAGTTTTTTATAATACATTTCAGATTATAGTCATAGATTCATCCAAGAGATCGTATATTTACAATCTCCTATTGAGAATAAAATGATATATCCTATCACAAAGAAAATGAGCCTTAATATATGATCCTGTAAAGTTAATTTTCTCAAGGTCGACATAAAATCTTGTCCATTCTTTTTGTCCATATTGACAATAATAAACATAACTACTATCATAAGATTTAAGTAGGGTGACAATTATACAACTAGACGAAGTTGATAACTTTGAGGAATTGAACATGTAATGAAGATTGCTTGTTAGGAAGCTCAATGATTGCTTGCGTCAAAGGATTGAAGAAGAACATTTGTTCACCATCTTTATCAAAGCAGCAACCAATCGTAGTTTGAGTACATAATCTGAACATTATGGGGTAAGTTTGGGGTGTCAATAATAAGCTCTTCACCTTTACACAGAGGGTCGACTAGGACACATTTCTTACTACCCTATGGAAATCTAAGCATGGATTCCCATATGAACAAGGAATTCAAAATTTATGAGTTGTATACACTATGATCCTCCAACTCGAGATGAATGGATGCATTCACTAATTTTGAGATGACTTATATATGATGAAGTTCAAAATTCCGTGTGGTAAGTTTGACCAAGGTCTCTCCGTCCTTGTTCTCTTGTTTCTTGTGTTTCATCCTTTATTTTGCAATATGGAATATAGTCATGGAGAATTTATACATGTTAAGAATTTCAAGGATATAAGATATAAATGAATAATAGTAAGAAAAAGATTAGGGATCTCGAGTGGTTTATATATGTTTGCAAACTAAGTAAATATATTCATGAATATATAGAATGCATTAGCAATGTAATATAACTCTTTTATCATTTCCTTCAAAATATAAGAAAAGAAAGAATAATTTAATTAAAACTAAAATAATATTAGCAACAAAACTTTTTTCCTTCCGTACAAGAATTAATCTTCTTCCTTGTGTTTGCTTCGTCGTTGGAAAAAGTTCACTAACTCAGGAAAATCTAAATTAGTTTTCAATAATCAGAATAGTAATTAATATTTTCCATTTTCTCTCACATGTATGCTTTATTTTATTTCTACTACACTATTTCCTTGTTTTCACCATTTTTTATATTTTCATAAAAAAATGAAAAATACCATCATAGAATTAATCAAACAATAATACGAAATAAAAAACAGCCAAAATTCTTAAGAAAAAAATATTATTTCAATTGATGAAATAGGTGATAATTTTTAGAAATAAAATAAATCAAAATATTGTAGCCTTAATTTTGTTTGTCACTAATAATTAGGTTGTTGTTTACAATTAATTGACAAGTCGTAAATTAATTAACCTAACAAGTAAATTGTAATTAGGCTACTCTTTAGTAATTCATGTGCCATTATTGGATCTTTCTCAACTCAAAATTTGCCACCCAAGGATCGAGAATTTCTTCAATGGAAAATTTGTTAATGTTAGCTTACATCTAAAGATAATAGAGATGACCGAGTTGTTTATATTTTGATTACGTGGTGAACCGAGAAGGTAGGACACCAAAAGGTGGTTTATAAAAGTAATATAATCCTAGCTATCTAATAACATATCATCATTCATTTGTGTAACGCCCCACGAGCGCACCCTACACATGGCCGAATCGATATCCGACATGCGTTGAGGAGGCTCCCGAGGCGGTACATGAATACAATAAGCAATCACAGTGAAAACCGATAAATTATAGCAATAGTGCACAGCGGAAATGATAAGCATACTCCATATATAGGCATGAGAGTACATGAAGTTAACTTAAACATATTAAGTTACAACATTCGCCAAAAAACTAAACATAGTCTCAAGCTCATGGCTCATACAACAGACTCGATAGATGCTGAAAATAAGGAAAAGGCCTACTAGTTGGCCATACAACATACATAACTCGATACTTAACAACTTGTCATGTGCAACCTTTTCGTCAGAGCAGCGCCACCATCCATACCCAAGTCTGTCGGCCTGCAGGATCCAATGCAGGGGTAGAACCCATGAGCTTTCGCCCAGTATGTAAAACAATGAGAATACGATACAACAACGATAACAATATATAATACAATCAATGTAAGCATGATATCAATATATCAAAGAACAATAATGATTAAGTCGTTATATCTTGGGACTTTAACTATTTCATATCAATAACAATATCTAACATGAATACTCAGTACATTAGGCATCCTAATGTTCAATAATGATAACAATAGGTGTACATGCTAGACTTTATCTTGTTTGTTGTCATTTGATAACTGGAAGCCCATCTTGTGACTTCCTAGAGTCGTCCCCATATAGTCGTCCCCATATGAAGCCGTCCCCATCAATACAATATGAGCCTTGCTCATTTCAATACAATTCGGATCCGTGATCCGTCAATAACGATAGCAATGAGGTTCCTTGAACCTTTTATCCATCAATTATCAAATGACAACCTTATGTTCAATTCAATCAATTTATGTGCGTCTTTAACAATGATTGGAGTGTTGGGTACATCATAGTCATCGATATAGTTATCTAAATCATGGGACGCCTAGCTCCCGTGGACTCTGAGCGAATCAATCCACCAATTCTCATGTCTGGGTCAATACAGTATGGGGACAATCTGTCCCCCGATCTGACAAATGTCACAATCTCAGTCCAATAGGCCAATACAATCAATCGATACATCAATCACTAACAATTTAATCTATTACGGTTGAGCATGCAACACGTGAACTAGGTTATCAATCAATAGGAGCAATAATTTAAATACGATACAATAAAAACGAATTTGGGGCATGGTCGATCGACCCCTTCCCTAGGTCGATCGACCGACTCCCTTCAGGGGGTCGTCCGACTTGAGGGTCGGTCAAGCTTTGCATCAACCGACTTTCGCTACTGGTGTCACATGACACCGACCGACATGAGGTCGATCGAACCTCATTCGACCGACTTTCAATTCTGGAGCTATTAGGGATCGACCGACCTACGATCGGTCGAATCCGATATCGCCCAGACTCGATAGTCGATCGAATCCGCCCCTGAGGTCGGTCGACCGACTTGCGTCAGTTTCAGAAAATAAAAACGAGTGAACCTTGGGTTTTCTCTAAGTTTTTTATTTCACCAATTCATCAATCAATTTCGGTTCAATACAATAATATGCTCATACAATAATCATTTGAACACTAAATATAGATCAAATTTAGCATATGAAGATCCTATGTTCAATAATTCATAATTGATACATGTATGCTGCCATAAACTTGCAATTGGTTATAACTATATGATAAATCAAACTTCTTATCGTTTTTTATAATCAATTAACCAAATTGGCACAAGGCCAATATAAGGATCCATTTACATATCTCAATTGTCCAAAATTACTATCTTTTCTTTTGGTTTCTTCCTCCTCTTCCTCCTCAAGCCTTAGCTTCTCTTCTTCCTGTAGATTTGCAGCTCAAATTCAAAGGAAGAGCTTCAATTTTCGAATGCCTCTTTGTGGACTGAGTTTTCTAAGTTTTTGAGCTTTAAATGGGAGGAGAGAGAAGCTGAATTTCTGGTGAAGGTATATATATGGGTTGGTGGGTGTCCAAATGGAGGTCCAATGGGCTGTTGACACCTAGCTACATGTCCCACCCTTTTTCTTTTCTTTTTATTTTTCTGTTTTCTTTTAATTAGGCAGATATTACAATTTGACTGCAAATTAATCAATAATATATCATGCATATAGCATACGTAAAGTTTTCTGCTTTTTTTTTGTCGAAACACTCTTGTCAATCGTTGAAAAACGTAAGTGAAGGAGGAGGAGAGGAAGATTAGGGAAGCCAGAGATTTGATAAAAAAAAATAATCTGATCCTTCAATACTTGTAGTAGAAAGAAAGCACGAAGAATTTGATATCCGTACAACTTTTATTAGTAATATTAGAAATTTATATACGTATCATGTCAATACGTTGTTATCTAACGTCAAAAGCTAATTAAAAAGCATAATAACTAATCAGAAACCCATAAAGGCAATATTGTCAGAACCGAATCGGACGTCGACCCGGAGGAGCCTCCGAGTTAGGTTAACCGGTTGAACCAATTAAACCGAACGATCGAACCGGATACTATTAAAAAATATTAAATTAAAATATGATTTATTATTCAGATAAAAAATCACAAATAAATGATTAAATATGAACAAAAATTAAATTTATTTTCAAAAGTTATGATCAATAAACATTTTATTTGATTAAAAAATTATTAATAACAATATATCTTAAATAATTATTTATTAAAACACAAATATCAAGTAAAGAAATTTTTTTATAATTAAAAAGAAAAATAAAAAGAAATAAAAATTGATTTAAAAAGCTTTTAACTATAGTTTTTTAATGGTCCATTTACCTCCAAAGTTCGCTTCTTCTTTTCAACCCAATTTTTTTTTTGCTTGACCGATCGGTTCAAACGGTTCGATCCTTATTTTTCCGGTTCTTAACCGGTTTTGACCGGTCCAACTCCTTACTCAATTTTTTTATCGAACCAAGACCGGACTAGATCCCGATCGACGATCGAACCGGTCGAAACGACATGTCCGGTCTGATTCTGACAATAATGCATAAAGGTATGTGAGGAGACAGGTGACCAAGGAGGAAGGGAGTGCACCAATAACTTGTACGTGCTTTATTATATTATAGGGTATGAAGCATGCTACTAAAATTGGTTTATAACATTAATCCTATCTAATAGCATTACATATATAAAATTCTTTTCACAATAAATGAATAAAATATTGCAAAACAAATATATAATATATATATATATATATATATATATATATATCATAAGATTTAAGTAGGGTGACAATTATACAACTAGACGAAGTTGATAACTTTGAGGAATTNATGAAGAGAAATTTGATGACAAAATCAAACAGCATCATTTGCTGCATAATGTGGTCCTATTTGTGTGGGAGAACAGAGCCGCTATATATATGTACAAGTCTTAGTTGTAATAGGAATATGAAAATAGTCAAATTATTAATTACGGAGATTAATAAATCAATTCTTAATTTTGTTTTACGTACTATTATTAGAATAAAAATAAGTAAGTTTACTCCCATTAGAACCAAGTAAATTATACTTAGGTCTTATTTGGATTGTGGTATTAGAATGCATTAGATGGAAGATGAATGAGTGAGTTAAGCTAAATCATATTTGAATAAAAAAAATATAAAGGATATTAGGAGTTTGGAGGGGTGACTCATATTTTCAAACTTCAAATATTTTATTTTACAAAATAGGTGAAAGTAAGGGGAATAAGATATTTTAGGCAAAATTATCTATTTAATAACTTTCTAATTGTACCATATTTCATTTAAAATGATATTTCTTTGATTTATGATAGAGAGATATTTGAATTGAGTTTATTTGTTGGTGTAATTTTTTTCTATCTTATTTAATTATTATATTTGTTTAATTTATATTCATTCACATTTATTTTTTTTTCTCGAGCTAATTTTTTTTTATCATAAATCTATTGAATATAATCATAATTTTCTTTTTAAATTAAGTTTTTTTGTTCAATTTGAGATAAACAATTATTTTTTATGATAATTTTTATTTTAGCATCTTAAAATATTATCATTTGAACAATATTTTTATGATGTAATGATAATATTAATTTTTTCACTCTTTTTATATTTATCACTCATCTCTGATCTTTTTTATATTTATTTTTAAGAGAATAAAAGATAAAAATATTGTGAAAGAGAAATAAAATATATTAAGAGAAAAATATTAAAAATAAGAGAAAAACGTATAAAGAGATACAAATAATGATACATATATAATAATAAAACAAATAATATATAATAATATTGTATTTATTAAATAATAATATATAATAAAGAGTATAAATGAGTTTTATTTAAATTATTCAAAAATGACATGATTTATTTACCCATCTATCAGTATAAAATTTTATTCAAACATGAGCTTAATAATAATTCATCACAGTCCATCACTCCACTTTATACTCCACAATCTAATTTTACCCTTGGATTAGTTAGTTCCAAATAAAATCTTAGTTGAAACGACTTGTCAATCAATTCCAATTAGTCTCAATCTAAACGGAATTAATTATACTTCCAACCGTACGTATAAAACTGACTTCAAGTTCAATATTATATTTTAATGAATTCGGCTACTGCTATCTTCCATTAATTTTGTGTTTTGGCGAGTCCTTATATAATTCTAAATTATAACTTTTAGCTACAGTAGGAATGTATTAATATATAGTCAAATTATTAATTAATTATGAAAGTAATAAATCAATTCAGACTAAGATAAAAGATTTGAAGAATATGCATAATCATTAATGTATAAGTTGACTTTTGGCGAGTCCTTACATAGTTCTAAATAAGAGATTTGAAGAATATGCATAATCATTAATGTATAAGTTGACAATAAATAAATTGAATATACCTGAAATTTTGATAGAATAAAATAGGATTGTATTACAAAATTAATGGAAGATATNAGATTTGAAGAATATGCATAATCATTAATGTATAAGTTGACAATAAATAAATTGAATATACCTGAAATTTTGATAGAATAAAATAGGATTGTATTACAAAATTAATGGAAGATATGTCAAAACCCATAGAATAAAATTTTATTTGAGTCTAAACTTTCCTAATCATTCTAGATCTTTAAATTTTGATATGTCAAATAGAGTCAAGTGTAATAGGATTGTATTACCTATTGTGGAATTCAGAAAAGAAAAAAGAAAAGCATAATAAACGATTTTTTTCTAAATTCAAATTGACGAACACATGCAACATTAGAACCTTAGAGATTATCTAGGTGTCTGCCTCTTGCACGGACGTTGCACATGTGACAGACACAACAAGATAATAGAGCAGGTGAAAAAGCGGATAAGGTTAGGCTCCTGCTACTCTGTTATTAAGAGGTAGGATCATTTTGGTAAAATTAGTAGTCTTATCTGTACCAACATAGGTTATGAAAGCAACAAAGCTTCCACAAAGTATCACAAATGATGAAGAAAAAATTGTGTAGAGGCTTCATATGGGGGCAAACTAATGAGAGGAGAAAGTTGCATGCAGTTAAATTGACCAAAATAACAAGATCGATCACAAGAGAAAGGGGGTTTAGGAATCCGAAGATTGATGTTAACTCAATGAAGATTTCCTGTTTAAAATCTGTTGGGAATTAATTGAGAAAAAAAGATAAGTTATGATCTCAAGTCCTGAGATATAAATATGATAATGAGCGAGTATACCAAGTTTTCAATGGAAACAAGGAGGGTGAGGCTCTGGAATAGTCTTTATGACGCATGGGAGGTAGCCACAAAAGGAGTGGGATGTGATGGAAAATTCGAGAACACAAGTAGAAGATCACAAAGAGAATTGCAGAAAAATAGAGAACACAACCAGATTTACCCAGGTTCACCCTTTTGTTAGGGCTACGTCCTGCAAAGAGATTTCACTATTATTATTTTTTGTTACAACCGCTCAACATCAAGTTTGAAATAAGAGCAATATATATATATATATATATATATATATATATATATATATAGGTCCAAAACCCTAACAAATAGTAAAT
>LTAE01003169.1:0-38884 GCA_001647135.1 Pontederia paniculata
AGGGGGGAAGATTGTAAGGCCCCAAGATGATGAAGAGAATGAAAGTTAGTCCCACATGGACAAAACACGGAGGTGGTCATGGGCTTATATGTAGCATCCTTTCTTACCATTCAAGACGCGTTGGAAGAAAACCGTGAGGGACTAAGTGTCATGCGGAGCAAGGGGACTCCGTAGGGGCCACCTCTAGAACCCAAAGTGGACAATATCTGAGGGGTAAAGAGAATGGACCGTTGTGCAACTCTGATACTACTGAAGACGCGTTTTAAATTCGTGCGGGCCATATAGGCCCAAAGCGAACAATATCTTGAATGAAATCGGGGGTGTTATAGTTTTTCTATTCTCTTATTTAATATTTATAAACTGTGGCCCCTCTAAATTCAATTCTAAATAATATAATAGAAAACTATTTATTTTTATTGATATATATATATATATATTAACTATTAAAGCTTTTATTTAATTATTTAAATAACATATACCCTTCAAAATATCGTTTTAAAATACTAAAAATAGCATTCTAAAATTAAAATCATAACAAAATGGTAAATGTACTTAAAAAAATTCGAGCTTTGTTTCCGAACCTCGAAAAATGTTCGATCTCTTCCGTTTATCTTGTCTGATTATCAATATAAGTAAATATACTAAAGATTATCTAAATATTAACATACTTTTAACAGAACTTGAAAATAGCACACACAGAGAGAGAGAGAGAGAGAGAGAGAGAGAGAGAGAGAGAGTATTCCATTTCTCAACGTTGCCAATCGCCCAAGCATATGCTACGCACCAAACCCCCAAATCTTTTGCCTTAAGCCATGGTACTTACTACTCAGGTTTTGCTGAAGTTGGCTTCTGCCAATTAATCATTTTTATGGAAAGATTAATTACATATTAGTCATATATTTCCATAATTTTATAGCTAACGACAATTAATGCCTCAATTATTAGAAGACATATCTTGCTATTTCTTGTCAGGAAAGGAAAACAAAACAAGGCAAGTAAAATGTGCTCGATTTCAGCATATAAATTCCATGATCTATGTAACTTGTAAGAAATATTAGGCGTGCAGTGGTTTTAGATTTCCATAATAGTGTTCAAGGTTAAACTATTATCAATTTGAGTCGTAATTTTAGTCATGCAAGATATTACTCGTGTGCGTATAGCACTATAATATGGCAGACGGATAAAGTGCATGTTTATTTGAAATAGAAAAAAAAGTTTATGATATATATGTATATAGAGTATTTTTTGGATTGTCACTTCGATAGCTCTGCCATGAGATCTTGCATTTAAAATATTGCTTAATGCACAATCTTGCATAAAAAAAAATATTCCGGCTACATTACTCCTCGCATCCATTATAATATTCTAACTATAGAGAAATTGATGAAATGCATAGTAAATTATATGTTATAATTAATATGTAATTATTAATAATTTGTATCATTAAGGATGTGAAAGTAGTATGAGTTGGGTGACTTCCTAAATAAAAATATTCTACTTTTATTGGGTATTTTTTAATTAAAAATCTTATCAACTCCTATATATCTTTATTAATTTTATAATAATGTTAAAAAATATTTTATCCTATAGGCTCACGTCATTCACATGTTAATAATTTTCTAATACATATTTACATAAGTTTTATATTAATTGAGTAATTATATAAATTTATATTAAAAGCATTCAAAATATAGTAATATAGGTTTGTATAATTTAATTATCTAAAGGAAAAGGAAGGTAACGAAGGAAAAGAGAAATTACGGAAAAATGTAAGAAAAGAAAAATAAGATAAATGAGTTAACTTTATTTAGATAATATAATTAAAAAATGATAATTTTATTGAACAAATATATCATGTATAATACATGTGTTTATAAATTTAATTATATTGGATTAAAACTGAAAATGTATTTAAGCATTTTTTTCCTTTTTAAACTCAAATTTGAAGTTAAAAGAAAAATATTTTTTTGAAAAAAAATAAAAAAAATGAAGAAGACATTTCTCTTCGTTAAAAATACAATAGAATGAGGTTAATAATTTAATTTATTTTACTTTTCCTCCTTTGCCCTCTTCATCAATCTCCTCGGATGATTTTGTAAGTTTAAAACATGCCTTTTTTTAATTTAAAATAAAATCAAGTACATCAAATTGGATTAAATTTTTCTTTTTATTTTCAATTTTTGCTTACATTCATGAATGCATATATAGTTTCTAGAATCGTTATGCGGATTTTATTTTCATATTTATTTTCTTTAAAAAAACTCGATACTTCATAAGTGATTTTTTTTTGTCAAAGGTAGAATCTCATCAGTACCGGTCCATGACTATTAGCACCCGACTAATCGAGTATTTGGACAGGAGCGGTGAAGATAAATTTTGATCAAATTAACGACTCTGAAACTCGAACACGAGTTACTAGCTCTAAATCCTTAAATTCTAGGACAGAGACCTGCTAATCGTCTATGTCAATCAACTTGATTCATGAGTGATTTTATTACTGTGGGATAAACATTTCTAAATAAATAAAAGCTCATATTTATATAGAACAATCAGGAATTGGTTAATCCTTCTTGGATATGATTAAACAGAGAAAGAGAACAAACAAGAATTGGCTTATCCTTCTTGAATATGATTGAACAAAAAACACAATACAAGTCCAGGTCGTCTTTTTGAAATATATATGAATGACGCCACAATTTTAGTTGGGATGTCAAGAGCTATATACTTACAAATGCTTTACGGAAACAAGATATATCAAAAATTAGATTATGCAATCTTGTACTAAACCTCTTGTCGATTTACTTATAGCTGTTTGCTACTATGAATTCGATTAGGACCCATGACTGCAACTATGATAGTGATTTAGCACCATTAGGAAGATATTATCTGATGATATTATCATCATTAGGAAGATAATGTGATAACATAAGATACTAAACGGGAAAAAATGAAATGAAAAGTACACGTTAAAAATTCATTTCAGAAGTTCATTATTCAGAATTTTTAACTAAAATTATGCACGATATGTTAGTACATTGATAGACTATATTTGTCACGTTTCGAACCCGACGCCTCGAACGTAATAAGAGGTGTTACGACATTCTACATAACTCGAAATCAAACTCTATGAACAACGATTAGAAATAATTCTAACGATTCCAAAATAAAAATAAAATTTCAGAGTTAGTGCATTTAAAATTATTATGCATGAGGATTTTTAGATGAAGAACACAAGTTTGAATTTTAAGAAAAAAAATATTTCTTATTGTAGAATAATTGCAATATTTCAACCCTCGGAATATTAGTGCATTGAGACAAATCCATAGGATGCCTGCAATGCGTAGTCCAAAAGAATTCACAATAACAAACAAAAGAAGTATATTTCATATTGTTGATTTTGCATTTGGTTCAACAGTAAACATTGATTTTATAACTTTAGAAATTATTTTATATATTTATAATAAATTTCACTATCCAAAGTCATCTTATTCATTATAGTTGTTACTGTGTTGGAGCATAGTCTTCCATACGCCGATAAGATTAGGATGTGCCTCCTACCCTCAGAAAGAAGATTGTGCAACTACCGCAGCTCAACCCCAAGGTCCAAACCATATCTCTCCACCACCACCACCACCACCACCTAATGAGGTTATATAAAACCCTGCACAATTCTGAGAAGAAAATTTAAACAAAAGAACACACAACACTAGTTTTTGGCATCTTCACACGGTCTTCACAATTAAGATATTGTAAAAGGTCACTTTGTTTGAAGTGTAAGGAAACACAAAAAGATAAGAGATGCAAAATATACTAAATTGCAGCAGCATTATGCTTTGACCATTTCAAAAAGAACATTTTTTACTCTATAGAACTTTGGTAATTTTCCAGCTTCATCTTTTGAGTTTTATTCAGTTTTTTTTTGTTATCACTCAAGTATAGAAAAATATTATTCCATCAAAAGTTAAATTTGAAAAGTTATTTAACTGTAATCAGTGTTCTGTGTCAAGGAATTAAATTATTGTTTAATGTGCATGATAATTCCTTGAGGTATTGTTCTCTTGATTTGAGATTTGAACTTTTCTTTCTTTTTCTATTTGTTAACATGCATGTTTTTTTTTATTTCGACAATTGCTCAATCCGTAGATTATTTTTTTGACGTCTATCGATGTTAGAAGTATTAGCACGTTACTAATTCGATATTCGAGCGCGAACGAAGAAAATAAATCTTTATCAAATATAAAGATTTTGTTGCGGATATAAGACGAGATATGAGACGAGAGAGAGAGACAAGAGCGCATACAGAAGAAGACACAAGATTTACGAGGTTCACCCTTAACTGGGCTACGTCCTCGGGCGGCGGCTGAGAGTTTTCTTTGATGGAGAAATAATAGATGATTACAAAATACAGAATAACTCAAACTCTAGGGAGTTTATATAAGGACTCCCAATAAAAAATAGGAAACATAAGCCCTAAGGCTGTCTAGGTTTCGGGGGCAGGCTCCGCCCCCGAGCCCCCGCAGGGGATCCCCCCCTAGACCTCCCCTCAGGCTCGTTGACCGGGCAACGAGACCCCCGTAGGGGATGGACCCCAAATATTCGACGGCTATGATACGCAGGGGTTATATGAGTTTCCAATGGGTTAAGATTCAAGACATTATCAACAGATTTTAAGAATAAAACTCAAAACTATTAGCTCTAGTCTCAAACTTAAATTGATGTTGGTGGCCGTAGCTGTTTTGACATGTGAGTTGCCCATTGACCAGCAAAACAGAAGAGTAGATGAAGAGGGGGGAAACAAAAGTTCACATTCAACCCATGGGTGACCCATTAAAGGGAGAAAAGAAAAAGGTATGAGAAGGAAGAAGAAGGTGGTGGCATTTGTTGGTTTAAAGACATTGAATAATGCCCACATGCTCTGAAGCTTTTCTTCGACTGCTGTCTGCTGATACCTTTCTCCACAATGCTGCCTTGAGGGAGGTTTGAGAAGAGAGGGAGGAACAACCCAAAAGCCCCTTATAGTCAGTCCCCTCCTCTGCTTGTTCTCTATTTTGCTGCTGCATTTGTCCCCAACCTCACTGCAGGCCCAGTAGATTCTTGGCTTCCTTGCTTCAAAGATCGGAACTTTTTCTTCTATTGAGTAAGAAAAATCAGAGCTTTTTGATGTTGGAGCTTGAAGACATGCTTGGCCTCGAGATCTGCAGCTGCGCCACAAAGTGCCCGAGGCCTTTGTGAGTACAACTGTTGGCTTTTCACGTTGGTCTTGGATTGCCGCGCCTCATTTGCTGGAAGCAATGGCGCCGAGACTGGACTTCTCCGACTGGTGGGCGAAGGACTCCAGGAGGGGCACTCCGGTTGTGATCACGATGGAGAACCACAACTACTCGGTTCTGGAGATCCACGGCCCCGACGCTGAAGAGTTCCAGGCCATGGACAAGGGCCGGGGAAAGAATGCCAAGCAGGTCACCTGGGTCCTGCTGCTCCGGGCGCACCGTGCCGTGGGTTGCCTTGCTTGGTTGGCGGCCGCGACGTGGGCTTTGCTCGGAGTCATCAAGAGGAGGCTGTTCTTCCAGCAGGGAGTCGAGGTGCAGAGGGAGAAGTCTGGTAAAGCCCGGCTGCTGCTAAGGTTCATCAGGGGGTTCTTGGTGCTGGCCCTTGTAGCTCTTGCATTTGAGCTCATTGCTTATTGGAAGGGTTGGCACTTCCAGAAGCCCAACTTGCATCTGCCTGAGAACTTGCACATACCGAAGACAGTGGAGATCCAGGGGTGGTTGCACTTGGCTTACCTCTCTTGGCTTTTGTTTCGTGCGGATTATATTGCCTACCCTATTCAGTTGATGTCCAAAATATGCATAATTCTGTTCATCATACAGTCGGTCGACAGGTTGTTCTTGTGTCTTGGTTGTTTCTGGATCAAGCTCAAGAACATAAAACCTAGGATAGATGAAGATCTATTCAAGTCAGCTGACGATTCAGAGTATGAGTATCCTATGGTTCTTGTTCAGGTTCCCATGTGTAATGAGAGGGAGGTAACAAATTCACACTCAACTTTATTTCTTTATTCACCAACTTTTAATATGTTTCTTATGTACTTATTTGGGATTATAAGTCGTTAGCATTTGACTGTTTTTCCTATCAGAGTGATTTTCATAACTCAAGCTACTGTTTTTATATTTCACACTCTCTTGTGCAAAGCTCTTCAAGTGCTCTTTTCTCAATATTAAACTCTTCAAGTGTTCTAATTCACTTAATGCTGCTTCTACTTCAGGTGTATCAGCAATCTATTTCTGCTTGCTGCCAACTTGATTGGCCTAAAGACCGTTTGCTGATTCAAGTGCTTGATGATTCTGATGATGAAACCATCCAGCTATTAATCAAAGGGGAGGTTTCCAAATGGAACCAGCGAGGCGTAAATATAATATACCGGCATCGATTGGTGAGGACTGGATACAAAGCTGGAAATCTGAAGTCTGCAATGAACTGTGACTATGTTAAGAATTATGAATTTGTAGCAATATTTGATGCTGACTTCCAACCAAATCCCGATTTCCTCAAGCTAACTGTCCCGCATTTTAAGGTAAAGCTGGATTAATTTGGAAGAACAGTTCAATTCATATTTTTATTTTATCCAGAGATGAACTTTTTCTTTTTATTTTTCAGGGAAATCCCGAGCTTGGATTAGTTCAAGCAAGATGGAGTTTTGTGAACAAAGACGAGAACCTATTAACTCGTCTTCAGAACATCAATCTTTGCTTTCATTTTGAGGTAGAGCAGCAGGTAAATGGCATATTTTGGAACTTCTTTGGGTTCAATGGAACTGCAGGGGTGTGGAGAATCAAAGCATTAGAGGATTCAGGAGGTTGGTTGGAAAGAACTACTGTAGAGGACATGGATATAGCTGTTCGTGCTCACCTTAAAGGATGGAAATTCATCTTTCTAAATGATGTCAAGGTATTTATAGCGTCAAACATATCTTCTGCTTTCTTTCAACTGTGAGTAGAATAACTGATTACATGTGTGAGGCAGGTTCTTTGTGAAGTTCCAGAATCTTATGAGGCTTACAGGAAGCAACAACATCGATGGCACTCTGGTCCAATGCTTCTATTCCGTTTATGTCTTCCAGATATTATTAAATCGAAGGTGTGACTTCTTTTAATATGAGCAATCGATGATTGCAGTCCTAGTTTCTGACTATATCATTTATGACTTCATTGCAGATATCCATATGGAAGAAGGCCAACTTAATCCTCCTATTTTTTCTCTTGAGAAAATTGATACTTCCATTTTATTCATTCACATTATTTTGTGTTATTCTTCCTATGACTATGTTCATTCCTGAGGCTGAGCTTCCCATGTGGGTGATATGTTATGTGCCTGTCGTGATGTCCTTGCTGAATGTTCTTCCAGCTCCAAGATCCTTTCCCTTCCTTATCCCATACCTTCTATTCGAGAATACCATGTCTGTGACCAAATTCAATGCCATGCTATCTGGACTACTCCAATTGGGAAGTTCATATGAATGGGTGATTACAAAAAAGGTGGGCAGATCATCAGAATCAGACTTACTGGCTGCTGCAGAAAGGGACTCCAAAAGCTTAAGTCTTCCCCAGTTCCATAAAGGAGCATCTGAGAGTGAATTGTCTGAGCTGAATAAATTGGAAGAGCAGAAAGAAAAGACACCTGCTCCAGTCAAAAAGACAAATAAAATTTACAAGAAGGAGCTAGCTCTAGCTCTTCTCCTCCTCACCGCTGCAGTTAGAAGCCTTCTCTCAGCTCAGGGAATTCACTTCTATTTTCTACTTTTCCAGGGAGTCTCATTCCTTCTTGTGGGTCTTGATCTAATTGGTGAGCAAATGAGCTGATTGGCAGGCACAACAAAGTCTAAAGAACATAGGCAGTCTCTCAACACAATCTGCCAGTTTATGAAGTAATAAAGTTCTTGCCATTTTCACTACCCAGTGGATACGAAAAGATTGTTGCATTGCCAAAGAGACACATACACCTGCTTGAAAATCTGATGGAGAATATATCTCTTTTAAAATTCAATTTGCTTTCTCAAAGCCTACACAATATTCTTTCCATCCCACAGCTGCAATATCTATATGTGGTACAGTAGAACTCATGTAAGGCTATGAAGTTCTTATGGTTTGGATCAAATATTCAGGTGGCTTGCCACCCAGAATCATAAAACTAGTACCTAGAGAAGATAAAAGGGACCAAGGGAAGTTATAAGGCTGGGATCTCTTGGTTCTTTGATTGTTAATAGCATTTGCATTCTTTTTTCCCCCTCTTGTTTAGGTATACTGAGATTGTACAACATTTATATGTACATCTGATCTTTGTTCAGTTTACTCCACAGTTGGAAGAGACATTTGCTACTTTCATGATCCTTCACTTTTTCTTCCTCTGGTTAGTTTATGATGCTCAGTTATTGTTTACTTCTTTCTGACTTCTGTGAGTGTCGGTAGGGGCAGTCAGAGAATTTTCTTTTTTTTAAGATAAAAAAAGGAGTGGTGTGAGAGCAATAGGTTTGGTTAGTGTTCACCCACCTGCAATTATGTATTGAATAATTGATTTGGATGGGGCCAAGCAGGTGGTCCACAATAAAAGCATCTATCGGTATAGTTGGATAACTGATTACTGACATGCCATTTAAAAGCTCAATTGGCTATCAAGGCCAACGACCATTGTTTGTCTAGCTGTGCACTTGTGTTGGCTGCCCACTTGCCGGATACAAGAGCAAATTAATATGCCTCGTCTGTGTTCAGCTCTATTGTGCTTTGTGGCCCTTGTACTTTTTTGCCTCCAACTGATGTTTATAGTTTGCTGGATCTACTGTAACTGGAGATGAAAGCACTGGGAAGCCTAGTTTTTTGCCTTGTTACATACTGTCATAATTAAGGTTATCTTAAATCAGCATAGGTAAATCTTATGCAGGTCTCCTGCAGTAATGTCCAAATGCAGCACAACAGCTGCAGGAATCCTCGATGACTCGGCCTCTTCTTTAACTGACACAATCGTCAGATAGATATTATAGAAATGCCAGAGTACACTTTTTAATTCTTTATTAGACAAAATGATAAAATCATCATTTGTAATACCTTACTTTAAAAAAGGAAAAAAAAACTATAAGGATGTTGCTTTCAAATCTACAACATTTTTCTTTCAAATTTCTCTTTTTGTTCTCCATGTTCAGGAGAGAAGAAAGAGTTGTGTAGCAGATTTTGGTGGCAAGTGGTAACCGACGGTATCTCGACTACAGGTTTCTATGACAGCAGTTGAACTTAGATCACGTGATGTAATACATATATATGCCGCATGCATGCCAAGACTAAAGCTACTTTCTTTTTAAACTCCACCTGTGTCCGCCGGTTATTAGTATCCGATTAATTTAATATTCGAATTGGAGCGACAAGATAAATCCTAATTAAGATGATAACTCCGAGACTCGAACCTAAATTATTAGCTCTCGGTCCATTGTAGAACATGTATACAATGTACAGAAGCACATCTTACTTTAGGCAAGGGACAGACATGAGAACAATTGCGTTGGCCAAAACTATCCTGTTGGAAACAAGTGCATTAATGCGTGATGGCTGCACAGCTTCAGCAGCATTATTTCCAATCCCCTGTTCAAGTATCATAACATTTCGTAGATCGCAGGCCACCCCGCGTCGAGGAGATAAAAAGCGCAACTGTACTATTCATGAAGGCCATGTGCATGCATCTGCGTCCACTTGGGCGCTCGACCCACCACCGTCCTTAATCTGCCGACGCTCGGCAGTTAAATTTCTTAGCTAACTCTTTTTGCTTGCCATGCAATGCATGATCCATTACCGAGTGGTGAAAACATCGGCAAGACTCTGATCTTGGATC
Organism: Pontederia paniculata; assembly: GCA_001647135.1. NCBI lineage: Eukaryota > Viridiplantae > Streptophyta > Magnoliopsida > Commelinales > Pontederiaceae > Pontederia > Pontederia paniculata. Next base: position 9,874 of record LTAE01003169.1, read on the forward strand.
GTTTGTAGTATGTATGTCCAACCACCCATGAACAGCACACGCCTGGACGTCTTGGCCAAGAGACAAAAGAACATGGGCAGCGGACGATTCCTTTGTCCTCAGACAAAGATCGATCAGATGGACACGCATGCATGCATCTGAATGTGCCAAACTGCTGCGATGGGGGATGCTAATAGATCGTAACACAGTTCCTAAGTCTGCGGTCTCGTCGTGTTTTCCTTCATTTATCGAGCCATGTGCAGTGCAGTGTCTTCGGGGGTCCATCTGTTCTTGTCTGCATAAGTCGAACTTTGGACTTCTGATGGTCAAGCTAGAGACAGGGTTGCGCCGTGGGTTCCATGCTTTTCTCAGCAACTAGATCCCCTCGTGTCCACATGCAGACTCTCGTGTGACATTTCCCTCTGACGCCATAAATCTTCTGGTGGCTTCATGGATTCACATGAAGCGTGCATGCGGCTGTGCATTTAACTGTTCTCAGCATTCAAAATGCTTGAAGGCAGCACTGACCTCAGATGCATGCTTGCTGCCTTCTATTTGAAGGAGAATTGCCATTTCCATGTATATGATTACTATCGAACCGTTTCAGTAGGTCAGCAAGATGTTTCAGTGAATGAAGAAATGTCATTCTCAATAATCAAATATTGAACAGATTCATCAGTTTGCCTTGAGCCTTCCGACCCAAAGATTAATTTCTGAAACTTATGAGTATGGTTGGGTACAATTCTTCTACAAGCTGAGCTGCATAAGCATATAATTGAATACAGATTAGATTTATCCTATACTGGCTACTGGTAAAAAGTACATATGATAGTATCACACACTGGTGCCATCTTGTATGATGATACTGTACTGCTGTGGGCACGTTAAGTTTATGCCATCATATGTAGATCTAAGAAATGATACATAAATGATGCCTAAATCATTGGTCAAGTTGATCACACTAAAACAAAAAATACTAACTCTTTTTTGCCTGTTAGGTTTCTAGTTTTCTTGCTTCATAAGCACAGAAATGAAACTTCAGTCACTTGGCTCTAGCATTCTTTTGGCGTCTTTCAAAACTTTGATCATTCAATATATCCATGAAATCTGACTCACTTTGACAAAGATCCCTTCAGGGGAAAGAAATTAAATAGAGCCACCAGGTAAGGTATTTTGTCTGAAAACTATACAATAGCAATAAGAGAGCTTACAAGAACTCGAGCTCAGCATCCATGGAAAGCACAGGCATTCTTAGAGTGTAAAAGAAAATTCAATTACAAGCATCATCCTATCGAAAACTAAATCGAGATACTTTTGAGTTCTGACAGCTAAAATCTTTAAGAAGACTAGTTTTCATTTCAGGGCAAACTATGAGTTACAATATCCGTGACGTTCCAATACAAGAAACAATGCTAATATGCTTTTGAAAAATAATGAAGCTCGTTCAAATCCTAGATATGATTGCATTGATACATACAGGTAGATGTACAAGCGAGAAGCACCATCAACGATGAAAAATAAGAAATGCTATGACACTCTGACTTTTTACAACTTTGAAGATTGGCCTTGGTTAATCTGATCTGACTACCATAGCAGGCTGTGTGGGCAGATTAGTAGTTTAACAAGGTATACAATCAAACCTCTTAACACAAGGCAGGGCCACTGCAAGCAGCAGTATATTTCGATGATCAATCATAAGGATCCGCGGAGAAATCAGGCTCGTCTGGCTTCTGTAACTTGGGCATGTCAGAGCCCTTGGTCTTCTGAGCTCCTTTCCTTGTGGTTGCAGCAAATTTGGAAGCCAAAATTGTGACCCCAAGATTTTGTTTTGGTTGAGAAGGATTCACAGGGCTTTCATTTGCGTCCTCTTCCCCTGGACCAGATTCATCTGCCACCTGCTCATCCATCCTGGAATTGAATGACTCTCTCATACTCAGATCCTTCGCCATTTGTCTCCTCTTGAACCGACGCCAAGCTGCCTGAATAAAGCAGGCAGCCCATGTTCTCCAATGATGAGAATACAAGCGGAAAGTATGTTGTAGTTTTTTGCTGTGGAGCCGTCGGAACTGGTTAGCAACAAACTTGAGATCTTCAGCTCTTAATGCAAAGGCCTCAACCTCGACAAGTGCTCTTACAGTTCTAGTAGAAGAAGGCAAGTTCACAGTTGATTTTGGAAGTAAAGCCCATGCTAAAAGTTCCTCGCCACAGAAGTCACCAGGTCTCAAAGTAATAGAATTAAAGAAGCCTGTCCGGCCACCATTGGTAGTAGAACTCTCTAATCTCCCACGAATTATGAACAACATTTCTGTGACAGGATCGCCCTCACGAACAATATATGTTCCTTCAGTGCTTAACGATGACACAAGACGCTCACATATAGCATCAAGAAGTTGATCATCCATTTGTGAGAAAAACGGCACCTAGAATTTGAAATAAAAGAGAAAAAGATAAAACCAGTAGCACAAGCTTGCATCTTTTTTCAGATTCATATAACTGTATACAACTATATCAGCCAAGCACTTGATAGTCTGCATTCAAATAGACCATCACCTCTAATAATCTGGACAAAAATATACCTCTCAATAATATTCATTGTCACGTGAAACATGTATAACACATTTGCAAATAGAAAATGACATCAGTGTTCATTCCTCACGTTTTGTAATAGATCATGGGCAAACACCATGCACTAAATGCTCTCCAGACAACGATGGTGGGAAATGGAGCACGCATATAAACATAAATATATGTAACTTCCTCACATATCCTGACTTTTTAAGGGCTCGAACCTATGAGCCCTCAGCCATCAGGGAAACAGTTAAACTGTTGTGCCAAGGTTTGCTCAATAATAATAATACATCTTGTCTTAGAATAAACTAGCACCCCGATATTAGGAAAAACAATATATACTGATGACCAAGTTGTTCTAAAGTTTAGAAATTGTTGTCTTCCAAAGTGCAGGACCTGATTTTACTTTATGCAGTGGCAAATAGGTTTTTCTACTGTAAGCTAGGTTAAGTTGGATAGCATATGCTAATGGCATACTTATCTTCACATCTTAATCAACAATGTAAATATACTCCAGGCTTATAGGGAATCCACATGTGAACATCCATAAAAGTCTGATCTTGGAACCATTATATAGAAACTGACATCAAAATTTATTTAATAAAAACAAACATGTATAACTTAAAACTTAGGTGAGCCATCTAAAATTATATGAACCATCAACTTGATGAAAGAAAACACAAGTTAAAGATAAGGCAATTTACCCTTCGAACAAGATCCAAGCACAGGTGACGTTGAATATCCCGACGAAGATCTGCAGGTAAAGCTCGCAATATAGATTCTTCAGCAACTCCTCTTGTTGCAAGCCAATTATATTGAACAAATCGTCTAACTCGGTCACGTAAATCATGAGGAAGCTGACGATGTCTCATCCACTCTTCTGTGTCTCTTCGTTTTAGCCTCCATTCCTCCACTCGGACAGTGATAGATTGCAAATAAGTCTGAAGCAATTATATGAACCAGTTATTTTAATAATCCCAAACAAATTTTAGAATGATAAAAGGAAAAGAATCGGATGTAAGAAAAAACAAAAGAAGAATGCCAGAAGCAAAATGGGGTCTATAATATTATCTAGCAAGACACCATAATGTTTTGTTCATGTGGAAATCTGGTGAATTTGACATAATCCACTCAAATCACTTATCATATTTAATTGTTTCACAAATTTTATGAATCTTTTCCCTACCAAAGTTTGCGCAAGATATACAATTACGCTGATACTTGGATTCCCAAGAAGTAAATCCAAAATTTTAACCTTTTGCAAGAGTACATTGTAATGATCCAAAATCCAGATAGTTAAACATACAAATTGAGCTAACCAGAGGATAAAATAAGGGTTCCTCTATTGCCACTCCAAAAGAACACCATTTCCACTCCAACCCATTATGTTTAGACAATTTTACCCTTAGTAGTAGCTACTTTATTGTTAATAGATCTCATTAACTTTTGAGTTTGTGTTTTAAACTTCTTGGTAACTGTTGCACTTATATTTTAAAGTTAAAAAATAGTTAACTTTTTAATTGTAAATAATATTTGTTGTAATCAATTTATTTATTTAATTAGAAGGAAACAGATATTAATTCAAATTATTACGACAATTAAGTAAAGTTATGATACCAACATTTTCAATATATTTATTTCTATTATGTTTCGCACATTTTAGGATTACAAATATAATTTTTTCATTTTATTTGAAATCATTATAAATTATGTTTTTAAACTAAAACTTAATTAAAATGCTCAAGATGTTAATAACAATAAATTAAAAAACAATAAAAAAAAGCTGAATAGTGAACACGGTTTTATTATTTTGTTTGAAAACTTAGAGATAACGAAAGTGAAAATAAAATTTTAATAAAAATAGATAAAAGAAAGGAGGTGATAAGGGATAAAATAGTCTAAGAAAATAACTTGGAGTGGCAATAGAGGCACCCTAAAATCAATAACTTCTTCTTTAAATTATGCAATGGTGGTAAGTGAGCTTCATACATGTTGAGAAATAAGATTTCTATTGCATTGGAAGGTTAAACAATGAAACTGAATAGAGGATATAAGACTTCTCTAGTTTCATACCTGCATGTTTCCGATCAAGTGTGCAAATAAAACAAGGCCAAGAATGGCAATCAGAATAGCAAACAATGTTTCCCCAACAAAAGTGCTTGTTTGAAGAGTCTGCCCATAGGAACTAGAATGGCAAATAAGAACAAATAATAAGACACTGACATTAGCAAAAAAAATGTAGAAAGTACATAATATATGGAAAGGAAAAGAAACAAAAAGGTCATTCAGAAGAAATAACTGTATATTTCCTGAAACATTTATATGAGAATTATTTACTAAAAAGGGATAAAACACAAGCATTTCATTTCAAAGGATGACAAGCAAAAACTTGTAGGTTAACATGCATGAACTGCAATTATTGATAACTGGAACCAAAAAAATACCTACTAGCTTGAAGTGAAACCTTCAAAACTCAAAGAGTTATGGCATATGTTAGTCATGCTAATAGTCACAGTACCGAATCAAATTAATACCTCAAATTTTGCAATCCCCACCAAAGACAATAGAAGTACTTCTTGATGAATTCTGTAGAAAGAGCTTCATAAATTAATGCAGGTGCAAAGATTCCATAGTTGTAATCCAAGTTAGAGTCATTAGGATCACATCTTTTAAAGACTTTTGTGTCATTAACCCATGCTCGACGATCTGTAGTGAATAAGTTATGACAATCAAGAAAATTAGGGCTGCATCGTTGTGTGGTGTTATTTTCCAGCCCGCATCTTGATTTCCAGCATGTAGTTTGGCGTTCCACTGAGAGCAAGTACCATGAAGCTCCCAAAACCTGCAGCAGCATTCAAGTTATGTCACAACTATTTTCTACTATATCAAGTAGAAAATGTTATGCATGTTTATATTATATTAAGAACCAAAGGAAACCAGACTTTTCTTACATGGCTGGCAATCATGTAAAGCAAAAGATTATATGCAGCTCCAGCCCAAGCAGTTTTTGTAACAACGCCATCAGCTTTGACAATTTGATAACTTAAAGGGAAAATCAGATATAACCTCGGTACGTATTGTATGAGGACGATCAGAGCAAGTGCATTGTTGTTATATACTGAGTTCCTGATAGCTGGAATTACCAACCAAATAACAATCTGTGAAAGAATAAAGCATTGTTAGGTAGGAGTCAGCTTTCAAATAACTGAATGAGTATTTCACCAGAAAAAAAATAAAATAAAGAGCATAGTCCATTAGCTCATAGGTATAACTCAGAAAAGGAAAAGGTAGACATCAGATATTTGCTTGATCAGCATAATCTGTAATAAATTTCATGCTTTGGCACTTTCTTTGTTATTTTTATTGGCCACCTATAAACTATTGAACTGGATCTTATGTTCCAATCTCTTGACACTAGTTCATCTTGTATATTGTAAAAGATTATGAATAAATGAACAAGCGTTCAAAAGCAATATTAACATAATTAGTTCATATTCAACTTTGAATTAAGGATGAGGATAAACCTGTGGTAGAGGTAACGCTGCCACAAAATCTACAAAAAAATCTGATCTCAGATATCTCCTTGCAATCTTCTTAGGATCCATGACAAGCTCACCCCGACCAAAGACCCTTGAGCTTGGTGCTATGTATGCCGTCCGGAACTTTATAAAAATATGTAGTATATAGAAAACATCCGCAACAGTCCGGAAAACAGTGACAACAATGCTCAATTTCTCATCCATTTTAATACATTGACTCTGACTATTATCGTCTCTCTCGACCTTAGGCAAGTAGAAGTATAAAGGATCAATAAACAGCGCAACTAAGCAGGAGCAAAGAAACACACGGTTCCATTGCAATGCAATGTCACTTCCTGGATCAAGTATGCGCTTCCTCCAAGCCTCATGGTCCTCAGCAAAAACTTTTGAACCCCCAGGGCTGGCGCTGCTAACTCTAGAAATGAGTCCACCAGTTTTTGAATATACTGGTTTGGCGGAATTCTGCTTCTCGTCAGGATAGAACCTACAGTTCCATAACATCAAAAGAAAAAAAAAACCTCAATGGAATTATTACAGTCAGTAAGCAAAAATGATCAAGCCTGCTCGAATCAGCTTTCTTATCATTGATAACAGGATATCTATATAGACTGGGTATATCATGAAATTAATTACAATTAGTAGTCAAATTTCTTCTCTTTATCCAAGGATAGTAGTAGAAATGATATCTTTAACCCATTTATAAGGGATATCTATTCAAGAATTCTACAGTGGAAGAAAGAGCTTTTCTCAAATCATATTACAATATAAAGGTATTCGTGCTGGTTCTCAAATATTCACATACTTCATCAAGCTAATGCCCAAAGGAAAATCGAATTTTGATCTTAATTCCAGGGCCAAAACCGATCAACAGTTGATATGAAGACATTCCTTTCTCGTATTACCAATTTTTTCATAAGAAAAACCAGATCTTTTTTGCTCTAACACGACTCAAAAGTAATAAAAACTCAACGGTGTGCTTCAGAGCTTACCTCACAGTCCGCTCTTTCTTGAGCTCCATCTCGTCATCCACTCTCCTCGACCCAAACATCTCTTCTTCGTGTCCGATCTCAGTTTGCGCCGATCTGCAAGCCGCAGCATCACCCGGCAGCCGGCGACCTTCTCATGCCTCCCCGGTCAATAACAGCAACAAGAGGCTCACCGTCCAGCCCCCAAAACCAGAGCGGAAGTCGACCACCAGAGGGCCAAAGGCGGCTCCTTTTGACTCGATCGACTTCCAGAACCACCGAGCTGGGATCTTTACCACGCCGGCGCTTCGATTCGAGCACAAAAACGAAGAATTCGGAGGGAAACTTCGATGCACAAGCCGTCGGAAAACGAGAGATTCCCCTGCCTTCACCTCCTCCAGCCTCTGGTCGGAGAGAGAGAGAGATAGAACTAGGAGAAGACTTTGCAAATTGCACTTCCCTTTTTTTTACAGAATTTAACCAGCCATTTAAGACAATTATTATTATATGGTAAGTAATTAAAATTTGCTTATAAGTACGTTTTTAAATATTTAGTTAGATTTTTGTAGTGCATTTTTTTCACTTGTGTTTTTAAAGGCAGAGCTCAGAGAAGGGAAGCAGTAAAAGAAGGCTACTAATAAACGGGAACCCTTGAAACAACCCAAGTTTAGACCCGTTGCAGCTTATGACGGAAGAATTAGTGGGACGAGGTGGACGGGGGTGGTCGGGTCGGGTTCCTTTTGCGGGGTGTCTGAGCGTGCAGGCCACGCCTTTTTTTTAATATCTTTATTTGTGAGCGGTGGACTCCATTTTGTTACCAAGAATATTATTTTCAACTTTTGTGATTTTTATCCTTTCTACTATTTAGATTTTAATTTGAAGATTTTTTTTCATATAACTAAAAAATAATAGGGGAGCATTAATACAACGCTTAGCATAGCTTTCAATTTAAAATATTCATAATTAATTTTTATTTAAAAAATTAACCGGGTAATTTTATACCCTCAATGTCTTGATTGATACTCTTTGAAAGTTATTATATATTTTTTTTGCTCTATAAACTTGAAGTATTACCAATCAACTATCCTGTTGGTTGAATTTTAGAATGAGAATTTTTTTAAGTCGATCAACTTGGTTAACGCTTGCTTTTTTAATGTTAAATTATGTAGATGTTAATAGATATGAATATTAATAAGTTCTTTAATTTATAATCAAGTGTGCTTGGAAAAGAATGAGAGATTTCAAAAAACTTTCGAAGAAAATCAATTCCTCGGTTCAAGTTAAGATTAGTGTCTAGACGCTTTTGAATACCGAAAAAGAAATTTGATATATTGCACCATCGTTAAAAGGTATACAAAACTCAATTTGAATTAAAGAAAATTAGTCTTAAAAACAAGTGACATATAAATTAAATAATGTTCTTATTCTAAGAATGATATTAATATTCTTAACAGAACATATGCATGTACTTTTTAGTGTGATTTGCAAATTTTTACACGTCGACGTAGCCTATGAATATATGTGTAAATATATAATCTTAGTACTAATACATGAAATAGCATATAGAAAATAATGTCAAATGAAAATACAATACCTTAGTACTCATACATGAAATAGCATGACCACTATGGAATCACATGTTCAAAAGGTGCTAGGCATTAATGTAAAAACATTTAGTCAATATGGCAATAGTAGCTAATCCACAACCAAAGTATCATTATTATTGTAAGTGAGGAGGTAACCTCCTCCATCGTCAATACCAACTACAAAAACAAGAATCATTCAATTCATGTGTTCTCAAAGAAGAAGCCCATCATCAATGCATGCCGCTGTCTGACCTCACTCAAAGAAATAATTAAGAGATTGACATAGTCAACAAAGATTTTCAATGCACTGATAATTGGTTGTCGGATTGATCCGAAATTGAAAGATCTCATGTCAAAATTGAACATCAAATTTCACATAAAAGAATAAAAACTTAAATTTTGAACTAAAGAGGTATTTTTTTCACACTCGTTATATTTCTATTATCATGTAGCACACACAATCAAGTTGACTTTCATGTCAAAAAAAATATTATTGTGACTTCATCTTTTTACTTTTATTTAATAAAATGGAGTGATAATAGTATATATTTTATTAAAAAATGACAATAATGTTACTTTTTTATTGGGAAATAAATTAAAGATGAGAAGTATTTGTTACTTTGTTAGCTCATGTGACAACCAGCAAGCTTTTTGAGGCGAATGCATGGTGATGTGGGCGTATATGAAAACAAAAAAAAGCACCACTGCCACTACCAACAGGTAACAGCACCATCGTCTTGGTGATGCTAACATCCACCACAAAGTTGGAGCTAATTCTACTGTTCCACTCGACTCAAAAAGGTAAAAGGAGGATCCGAAAAGTGAAAAAGATTAATATCTTCATCTGACTTTATATATAATCCTAATTGTTTCAAGATTTTATTCGTGATTTCATTAGGAAGGAGTGATTTAGTCAATGAGTAATGTTTTTTTTTTATGAGCATTAACTAATATTAGTGATTACTTTCCATATAATTAGTTCATAACTATAACTAAAATGATATACACAAACGCAAATAATAAGATGAGATACATTATTATATTTTAGATTATTTTTAATTTGCACATCCAATGTTTCATATACAATTACCATATTTGAATCTTAAATTTAAAATATTCAGAAAATATATAATTCTAAATTTGATATCTGAAATTACTAATTTCAACAGTGTTTATTTTTTAATTTTTGTTTTAATGTTAAATGAGTTAAACATTAATTATCATAAAAAATAGTTGAGAAAAAAATAAGAAAATGAATTATGTTTTAATCCCAGAAATAAATAAGAAAGTCAAGTCAGTGCGAGACACCGTGAGCACCGAGATTGACTCGTCAAGCTGGACGGTGACGAGACTATCACGCACTTCCCGAACCTGCGCACACATAAAAGAGTACACCAACTCATTGAAAACATGTGATTCTTCCAATTATTTGTTTGTTCCACAAACCGAGTATTTATTTTTGGTTAAATTTTTACCTCCCAAATATATCACGGGATTAGGAGGAAGCAATAAGGAGCTTCCTCCTTTAGCAAGATTAATGTAATTTTTTTAAAGTTAATAATAAAACGATACAAATTAATTAAAAATAATAACATCGAATATCGTAGAGGTACTTCAAAAAATATGTATAAGTACATTGAATTAATTTTACTCACAGTAATAATACTTTTTAAATTAAAATTGAAAAAATCTTACTTCTAATTTACTCCACTTATCAATTGAATCAATTCACGTTAGTTTATTCGAACTATCATGAATTTAAATGTTAAATTTAAGTGATTTCTCGAAATTGTCAATCACTTCATGCGAATTGTGAAAATAATTCGCACAACCGACTTCTAGGATTAGGATTCTCTAAATCGATCTTATGGTTCACACTCTGAATCTATCTCATCAGAAATTTTTATTATAAGAATGTAATGGCTTGTAATCACAATGAGAGTTATGTCTGATCTATCTCAATAGAGCTTTGCTATGGCACTCACGATAAATTAATTAAGTTTTTTTGGATATACTCAGAAGGATTATTAGGAGACGATAAATTAATTAAGTTTTTTTGGATATACTCAGAAGGATTATTAGGAGACGATAAATTAATTAAGTTTTTTTGGATATACTCAGAAGGATTATTAGGAGACGATAAATTAATTAAGTTTTTTTGGATATACTCAGAAGGATTATTAGGAGGATGCATTAGAAAGATATTTATTTTTCACAGAATAACATGCAATCTATTTTTTTTCATATTTTATTTAATATTTTTCTCTAATATATAAACGAATGAAATTACGGTGTATTTACTTTTTCAAGAAAAGAAATATTTTGTATAAGATCTTAAGAATTCTTTCTGATCGATCGAGACACAACAAAATTGTCGAGGAATTAGGATCAATCAAATGCTGCAGAGCAATAACACTGGCTTGTGCTCTCAGTTAAAATTTAATATTTGATAGCAAAGGCGGCCTCTTAGGCATTAAAGTTCCTTTGTTTTCCTCGTTGGATCTGAAACTTCTTAGTTTACAAAGATATGTGCAAGCAAAATTGTAGAATCACTATGAAAGAAAGGTAGGTGTATGGAAAGCTAAGGGCATAAAAGAAGGAAAAGGAAAGAGAATCCCACTTCGGAAACCAGAATTAACAGCTCAATATCGGCAACAAGTACAGCTGCCAACAGCTCCTGAATTAAGCAGGAAGGAAAGAAGTCTTCGTGTTGTCAAGGAGTTAACATCCACAAAGACATTTGACTGACAAAAACTAAGAAAAATGTCTTAGCGAATTGCCAACATGTCCAAGACAACCTAATATTAGTAACTATATCAAGCAACTTTACGGCGTCACACCCCCCACAATATCAATTCAAATATATAGTGTAAACAAATTAGTACTATAAACACGAACATAAAGGTTAATTTAACAATTATTGTTTTAAATTGTGATACTCCATGGTCATCAATTATTCATTAAACATATTAAAAAGACGAGAACCCCACACAGGACAGCTGTTCTTTGATGACGTGCAAGTACATAGTGCAGCTGAAGAAGAAGAGGTCATTCATAGCTCCGGAGAACAGTCGAATTTCTAGGAGTCCCTGTGAGTCTTTCAGCACATCTGTAAATCTAGGGATGTAAGAATAACCACCTGAGTTTTCCAAAGAGTGATAGATGTGCAATAGGCATCAAACCTTTGTCAGCCTAGAAGAAAGGGATTATTTCAACTGCACTATGCGATGAGCAGCTTCACAACCGAAGAGTGTCAAACGTTGAGAAGCATGAAGGAAGATATATCTTTAATCATTTGAAGATAGCAGGTGTGGACAGGCGGAGAAGAAAACCATGTAGAGTAGCTAGTGCCATTAAAACAATGAAGGACGAAGTCGGGCAAGCAAATAAAGCAGGATCACGCCTCCTCAACATACAATAAGAAAAAGAAGAGAACACATGGAGCTTAGTTGCATCATACTATTGCAGTAGTATATGAAATCTACTCAAAGCATTAAACAGCATATTCTTTGGTGATTAAAGTTGAAAAAAACTTATCCAAGTTCAAGTAGATGCTGCTCGCATAAATAGAATAGTTCATAGTGAACAAACGATCCCAAGCTGAAATACAACATGGATGGTCTCCTAACTATGAAACAGTCTTCAGCTCCTGCTACGGCGCCTGCCATCAGAATTTCTATGAAAACAAAAATGGACGATAGGTTATATTGAAAGCAATAGCAGGCAGAAAGAAATCTCATTTTCAAACACGCGAGAGAACAAAAAAAAAATAGTGTACATAGCTTACCCATTAGCACGTGGTGATTCATCACGATCTCTGTTGTAGGCCGGTGACCTACTGTAGCTGCGACCACGAGGAGATACACTACGACGCCTTGGTGAGCGATTGCGAGGACTGTAGCTCCTGCACCAAAGCATGATTATAACATCATCTCTTTAAATTCATCTGCTTAGAAACAAGAAAGTTGCACATAAATGAGAAATATTAAGCTAATCATCATGAAAGATATCCAAGCTCATTCAGAAATTATTCTGATAAGTTAAGGTTTGGAGTTAGTTTCCGTGAAAACTTTATCAATCACATATGGGACTAGAGCAGCTCATATTTCCCTGAATGAATCAGCAAAGCAAGAGTTCATGTCCAAGAAGCATTAATGAAATAGTAGCATAAAGTTGATGATGCATGATACGTTTCATAGGCGTATTTTTTTTTTCTTTTTGAGAAGGGATGCCATAGGAGGAAATTAATCATATATCAATTATGATGTAAAGAAATCACATTTCATTTGATATCTCATATATGAAATGGGAAACCAAAAGATACTGGAAAAGTGTAGTACCAGATATAAGAATATAGATGCTGCATTCAGTCTGCACTGTCCATTTAATTTTGTATGAAAAAAGAAATATTCATATTCAGTGATCTGCTTATCTTTTGCAAGGCAGAGTTTTGTGGAGACATTTTTAATATTACTATAAAATCATATAACATCAATGGGATATCATAATCCTCTAACTCAAGACATACATTTCAACTTCTTAAACCTAATGCTTTCTTTGATGAAAATTTGCATATTCTCATCTCTAACATTGTTTTCATGTTTCACTGTTGTAGATACATTTTCTCCAAAGTCATTTGGTAAACCATATTGAAAATTGTCACCTAGTTTTATCAGCATTTTTTTAGAGATAGTTTTATCTGTATTTGATGATTTGAACAGGAACTTTATAAGTGATATTAGAACAATTTACTTTGAAAGTGGCCGAGAAATACATCTGCTACATACCAATCAACTTGACTTTTGGGAAAAGTATCTCAAATCCTCAATTAAGAAACTTAAAATGAAAATATAAGTAACCTTCGAGCTCTGAATCACATATGCTTTTAGTTACCTTCGACCATAGCTTGGACTTCGACGATATCTAGGACTTCTGCTACGACTTCGACTACGACGCCTTCCACTGCCCAATCCTCCAGATCCAATGCGTAAGCGACATTCACGAGCAAAGTGACCTGATTCACCACACTCATAGCATTTCATATCTGAACTGCCATAACGGTCACGGTCACGGTCACGGCCACGTCCACCGCCACTAGAGTTATGGGATAACTCAACCCTCCACCCACTTTTACCTATGGAAAAAGCGACAAATTAAAGGATCTTCAAGAAAATTGTACGAAATGTAAATTCTTTTAGAATCATAGGTTGTGTTACATCAAAACGTTGGAAATTCAGAATGCTCAACAAACTTTGATTTATATAGAGTGAAAGTTTTATCTTTGTTGTAAGATCTAACACCAATTGAAAGAAATTAGTTTTAAAGATCGATATGAAAAATATGCTTTATCAACAAATTTTGGCTGCATATATATCACATTTATATGGGCAACATGAGAAAGTGCAAAGTTAAAAGTTATCCATGACTGCAATTCTAGAAGACACCAGAATAAGAAAAAAGAACATGAATAGAAAGATATATGAAGGAAACTAAGCTGTGGTGTTCACAAGGTTAGTCATTCTTAGACACACAAAGGCAGAACCACATGCTGAAGACCCTACTTGAAAATTTAATATAGCATTAGAAGGGTAAAAAGGTAATGCCGAATTCTCAAATATCAATAAACAAATTGCAACTAAATGCATGGTACTAGCAAGAAATTGGAGCGATCTCATGGCTAATGGCTTCAGCTATAACTTACAGAAATTTTCTTTTGAGAAGAAAATTCCTACACGTCATAGCTGAGGTGATTGCTCATAAGAATTTAGTAATTGTAAATGTGAGCCAGTTCCATACAACGACAACCAGTAGATATTTGGAGGAAATAAATGTAGCGGACAGTGGACACTACATTGAATTCCATATAACTCTTTCAATTGATAAATATCTACCAATCTAGAAAAGGGAAAAAAGGAAACAATATAAATAAAATGAATAATGGTCGAAATGAAACAAAGAACATTTTGTTGAGAAAATTAGCCAGTTGCACACCATCCAATGCACGGATTGCATCTTGAGCATCTCTACGGTCATCAAAATCAATGAAAGCGAACCCTGGAGGCTTTCTGGCAACCCATACACTGCATCAAAAGTATCAATTAAAATCTGTATGCCACAATAATTAAGAAGTTGTGTTGTCATGTATTGTTTTCATAAGATTCTATCTTTGATTTCTTAATTATATATTCAACATCACAAATTGCAAACAAAATATAATGCTGCAAGCACAAACATAATCCCAACAAAACAACAGTAAGAAAATCATGTTTTCCAAGGCTTAAATGAAGTGTTACACAATCTCTTTACAATGGGAAGCATCAACCTTTCGATGTGTCTTGACAAAATCATGTTTTATTCCAATTCCGGGAATGAATGAATGTTTCCTGGTTTAAGTAAATTTTTACAACTTTAGTTTAACAACATCAGTTGCATAATACTTACTCATCTCGACAGAATATTTAAAAGTTGAATGCAAAGAATCTAATGAGAAGTCAAGATAAAATAATGCTAAAGACACCAGCAAAACAACTAAGATGACCATACATTCATGGCGAAATCTTTGTCTGACGGTTCTAATTTTTAATTATTAAGAAAAGGTATACTTTTTAATGTCTAGGGATCCTTTTTTTTAAATGTCTAGGGGTCCTAATTGCAAAGCGAGAATCTTTGTCAACAACTGATTCTCGAGAAGAATAACTGATATGTCACATATAGGCCATGTACTAGATGTAACTTAAACAAGCAAAAGTGAATTGCTTCAGATAAATAATAAAAAGAACCCAGGGAAAAGAGAACCCAAAATATGTTGCTCATATAAACGCAATTCTTCCATAACATTACCTTCGCAAAACCCCAAAACCACCAAATTCGCCTTCCAGTTCCCGTGAAGTAGTTCGCGGGTCCAAATTGCCCACATAAACACGAGCCATCCTGCACCATGCTTAATAACGCTACATCAGGACAGCACAAGAGAAAGGGGAAATAAACCAAAATGCTATTTCTACTGCCAGCCCGTTTCACACCAAGATATCAGTCAAATAAGTTACTTCGATTTAATCAAAACACAAAGTTTGAATTAACCGCGAAACAAAAGAGGATCTCGAATTCCTGAGAAGATCCCAATTTATAAGCTCTAAAAGAAGAAATAAGACGAAAGAACACGCCGTAATCTTCCCCTGACAAGGATCGAACAATCTTTTTAGGGTTTTCTCGGCGCGATGGTAGGATTCTTCGATTCTGGCAATCGTGTCTTCTCGTTGACAGATTAGAGAACTATGGGCAAAGAGGGGAAAAGCCAACTTCTTACCTGAAGCTGAGATCGAGAGAGCCTTCGCGATTGGTTTCGACCGCGTTGGGCAAAGCTTTCCGCTTCTACTGTAACGCGAGAGGTAAACGCAGAGTTGCATACAAATAGGTATCTCCTTCGTCACGGCTACTTTGACTTGGGTTAGACTGGAGCCACTGGGCCCGACCCAAAATATAAAGTCGGCCCATCCATCATGCGCTTCAGAGCTTGTTTGACAAGTTAATTTTAAATATTCGTTATATTTAATAATAAAAAATTATACTTATAAATTATTAGTGTAATAAATTATATGTTAAAAATAAGAATAATTTTCTTTAATTATAACGTTATTGATTTATTTTTTTTAACGAACTAGTTACTCTTTTATCATATTTTTTTTAATATTATTATCATATAATATTTTTTCTTTCGTTATTTTCTACTTATCTTAACTTACCTCCTTTTATTTTTTATAGAATAAAATTAAATTAATATTTTAAAATACAAAAAATAGTAAGTTTATAAGGTATAAATGTAATATTAAATTAAACATTAAAATTATCTTATAATTTTTTTAATATAATTAAATTAACTCTTAATCAATATTATTTTAACAAATGTTACAATTATTTGTTGATATTGTCAGCATTTTATTCAAATATATAATTAATTATTTTAAAATAAATTTCAACACTTAAAATATATACTAGTATAATGCCCGCGCTATGCGTGGATAAATTTTTTATTTCTTTTATTTTCTATAGAATTTTATCTATGAAAATGATTGACTATATAGTTGAAATTCTTAGATTAGAATATTTGATATTATCTGTGCATAGCGCAAACTAAAAGAAGTATAATGATCCATGACCTCTTAGTGTTCTTTTTATCGTAAAAAAGAAAAAAAAGTAGACTACATGAAAATCTAATGTTTGTACATAACAAATAACAGTATGACCAAATTGTGTGTGCGCGCGTGTGTGGCACTCATATGTAAGGATTAAACGAAAAAGATTAGCGTTTATTTATGTAATATATAAGTTTAAATATTATTTAATTATAAAAAATGATATGACCAGTTAAAATATATATATCTTTGTGGATAGTGCAATAAATAACTAAGATGGATGACAAAAATGTTGATGTCTTCTTATCGAAAATATAATATGTTGTGCACAAATAATAATCAAATTAAAAGATAATTATATGCATATAATATACTTTTTCAGTGTAACATCATTTTGAAAGAAACATTGTTATGTTAGAAACTTGTCATAATCACTTTATACATATTTTAAGATTTCATTATATCTTATTTACATCATTAATAAAATTTATCTTCGAAATCATAATGTCATTCTCAAACTATGCTAAAAAAATTAAGTAAAATCAATTAAAAGCTTTGCTAAGAATACTTGAAGCATCTCTCGTAGAATCTTTATAGTAAGTAGTCTCTTATAAAATCTCTTGTAAAGAATTATAAAATTAATAAAATAATTAAAAATGAATAAAAGAACTAATGAAAAATATATTTGTATATGATAGTTTAAAACATGAATATGTGGCAATCCAGTCCTTTTTTATTCTACTAATTATAAAAAAAATTAAAGACAATATTAGTTTACAACAAAAAGAGGAATAAAAAAAAATCTCACCCAAAAAAAATAGAGAATGCGAAGACGACACATTGATGCAAGTTTATTTTTCTATTTATAAGGATACATTATGTTTATCGAGACGGTTTCTAAATAGTTATCTAATACATAATTACTACTTGACAATCTGCTAAATTAATATTTAGCCAATTTGTTATTATTATGTTCATTGTTATTAATTATTAATATAGAGGATAAGTATTCTAAACACTACCATAATAACTGTTATGTAGCTTAATAATTATAATTAGTTTAAATAGCATGTTATGACCCTGTCTATTACCTTTTTTAAATTTTATCTAACTTAATATAATTAATTTTATGATGTACACAGATAAATATACTACTTCGTTAATATCGAATCATGTATTAAGTTTTTACTTAATTTATTAAATAATAAATTATTTGTTACTTTTACTTATTTTATTCGATAATAAAGCTTTTACTTTATTTTAATTAGTTAATATTACAATATAGGTTGAGCAAGATAGCCACTACTTTAATAGTCACTATTGGATTTAAATATTATATACAACTCATGTTAATAATCAGTTTATTATTTATTTGTCATATATAAGTTGATATAGTTTACTTATAATGCACGTGGACTAGTAGTCTACTTATTTAATATTATACGCAATTAACTTTTAATTCATTTATTCAATCACAAATTAATTTTTTTTTACTTTAATAACTCCAACTTAATAAAAGTGGCTATATGTTAATACATTGATTAAAATGTTAATTAATTAATATAGCAAGTTGAGTTCTACGTGTATTTTTTATTTTTAATTCACACATTTAAATTATATTTATTTTTCCAATGTTTTTCTTATTATTTAAAATAAAATGTTTAATGTCAATAGGCTAATATTTTTCATTTGCCAAAACTTTTTTAGTTACAAATTAACAATCCAATCGAAAGATGATAGATTAATATTTTAATTAATTCTATTACTAGTGACGCTTTAAGAATTTACCAAATGATATATTTATTTACTACTCTCTCTTTAATATATTACAATTAACATTATTAATAATATATAAATTTTAAAAACATAGCAATTTGTAATGAGTAAAATTATGAGGAATAGAACATCATTTAAATAATTTACTTATCAACCAAATCAATATAAAAAAATACTTTTATGTCACTTAACAGTAAAAAAATATTTATTTATTTTGACATTATTTAAGTATAATCTTTTTTATGTTCTTCAAGTAGAAATAAGTGACCCTTAATAATTAAATTATTATTAAAGAAAATCATATTAAGATCACTACAAAAAAATAAAAAAAATATTGCAAAAAACTTGAATACATTGTAAGTATGCGTGCGTCTTTTTTTTATTTTTTTTCCAACATTAACTCAAATTGTTTTTACGAATTATTAGTGAATATAGAAATAAAAATGTATAAACAATAAGAGAGAAAGTATTGTTTTCTTATTTTTTTAATAATTAATTAAATTGTTACTTTTACTTATTTTATTTAATAATTAAGCTTTTACTTTATTTTAATCAGATAGAGATTAAGTATGATAACCACTACTTTAGTAATCGCTATTGGATTTAAATATTATATATAATTCATGTTAAGAATCAATTTATTATTTATTTGTCATATCTAAGTTGATATAATTTACTTACGATGCACATGGACTAATAGTCTACTTATTTAATATTGTATACAATTAACTTTTATTTCATTTATTTAATCACAAATTATTATTTTTTACTTTACTAACTTCATCTTATAAAAGTGGTTATACGCTAATATATAGATTAAAATTTTAATAAATTAATTTAGTAAGTTGAGTTCTAAGTATATTTTTTATTTTAATTTCACACATGTAAGTTATATTTCATTTTCCAATGTTATTATTATTATTATTTAAAATAAAATTTTGATGTCAAAAGGGTAATAGTTTTTATTTGCTAAAACTATTTTAGTTACAAATTAACCATCCAATCAAAAGATGTTAGATTAATACTTTAATTTGGTGGTGATTTAAGAATTTACCAAATGTCATGTTTGCTTACTACTCTCTCTTTTTCAATATAGTACAATTAACATTATTAATT
The DNA here is from genome assembly GCA_001647135.1 of Pontederia paniculata. NCBI lineage: Eukaryota > Viridiplantae > Streptophyta > Magnoliopsida > Commelinales > Pontederiaceae > Pontederia > Pontederia paniculata. The sequence continues at coordinate 29,535 of LTAE01003169.1, forward strand.
GTAATCTAGATTTAAAAAAAAACATAGCAATTTGTAATGAGTAAAAAATGAGAAATAGAACCATTTAAATAATTTATTTACATCAAAACAATATAAAAAAAGTACTTGTACTTCCACTTAACATTAAAAATTATTTAATTAATTTGACATTATTTAATTATAGTCTTTTTTTTACGTTCCCCATGTAGAAATAAGTTGTCATTAATATTAAAGTATTACTGAGAAAAATCATATTAATATCACTACAAAAAAAAACAAATAAAAATATTGCAAAAAACTTGAATACATTGTAAGATGCAGTTGTCCTTGTTTTGATATTTTTTCCTACATTAATTTAAATTATTTTTACGAATTATTAAGTGAATATAGAAATAAAAAAATGTATAAGCAATAAGATAGTATTCATTTCTTATAAAAAAATAGAATAAAAATTGACTTATTGTGTATAAGAAACAAAATCTATATATAAAACATTAATCATTAGATAGAAATATACACCGTATTGTCAAGATTTTAATATGATATTACTAGTGCAACAAATAAACATTGATTAAATAAAAAATAGGTACCAATTGTTTTGTACTAAATATTAGTGAATATAAGAAATAAATAAAATGTAAATAATATAGAGAATCATAGCTGATTATAGAAAAAAAATAAATAAAAAATTTACTTCTGCAAAGCAGTATAGATAAAATATTAAATTTTAACTAAAAAATAGGCATCAAAATCTGAAGAGAATGAGGAGGTGCGTGACTTTAAGGGCCTGTTTGGCTAAGCTTATAAGTAGGTTAAAACTACTTATAAGTAAATTTTAGAAAATTTACATGTTTGGTAACTAAAAAAATATATTTATAAGTTGTTAGGTAACTACTTATAAGTTGAAAAAAAATAAGCAGGGTCCCCCCTGCTTATTTTTAAAGTTGTTGGCTTATTAATTTTAACCAACTATATTACTCTTTTATCCATATTTTTTAATATTATTATCATATAAATTTAAGGATATATTAATCAATATTTATTTTAACAAACATTACAACTACTTATTGATATTATCAGCACTTTTATCCAAACATATAACTACTTATATTTTAAAATAAGTATCAGCACTTAAAATGCTTATCAGCATTAGTGCTTATCAGTTATTTTTTATCAGCTAAGCCAAACAGGCCCTAAGTTTGTTGCTCTATTTATAAGAAGACATTACGATTGCTAATATAATTATTATCTAATCATGATTAATTAATCATTTTAGTTCTAAAAGCTAACCATTTACATATAAAAATTGGTATTTAAATTAGTGTAATATTTAAAGGACTCATGGTGGATTCATCTTGTTGCCAAATGTGATCCTCTCCTTCAAACTTCTTTGCTTTTATATAGTATAGATATAGATTATAGATTATTATTGAAGAAAATCATATTAATATCACTACAAAAAAAACAAATGGAAATATTATAAAAAATTTGAATACATTGTAAGTATGCAATTTTCCTTGTTTTGATATTTTTTCTATGTTACTTTAAATTGTTTTTACAAATTATTAAGTGAATATCGAAATAAAAAAAATGTATAAGCAATAAGAGAGTATCATTTTCTTATGAAAAAATGGAATAAAAATGTGCTTATTGTGTATAAGAAACAAAATCTATATATGAAAAATTAATCATTAGATAGAAATATACACAGTATTATCAAGATTTTAATATGATATTACTATTGCAATAAAAAAAACATTGATCAAATAAAAAAATGGGTACCGATGGTTTTTGTACTACATATTAGTGAATATAAGAAATAAATAAAATGTAGATAATTTAGAGAATTATAGCTGATTATAGAAAAACAAATAAAAATTTTACTTCTGCGAAACAATATACATCGAATATTAATTTTTAACTAAAAATAGACATTAGAATTTGAAGAGAATGAGGAGGTGCATGCCATTAAGTTTGTTGCTCTATTTATAAGGAGTGCATTACGGTTGCTAATATAATTATTAACTAACCATAATTAGTTAATTCTTTTAGGTTGCATTCACTACATTACCTTTACACATTACCTAGCAATCTATATTGCCCTTCATAAAGATTGTCACTAATTAAATTACCAATAATGTACATTGGTTTGTTTAGTATGCATAAGCAATGTACATAGCAATTTTTATTATTTTATTCATTATATAAAAAGATTAATAAATAATTGAATTTTTTTACCAAAATACCCGTACGTTTATGAATTTAATTTAAATTATGTGAACTTGAATTACAAACATATACATCAAACAAATAAACGTATAAAATAAGTAGTATAAAATTATTTAAAAATAATAATAAATTAATTATTCTAAAATATTATTATATTAAAATAATTAATAATCAATTGTTTATTATTTATAATATACAAAAATTATAATTAATTAATAATGTTGATATTAAATTTAATAGAAATAATAACAATAATTTATTTAATGATAAAAAATATTACTATAGTGGTCAATAATAATTATACTAATTAATAAAATATTATATTATTATTTAATTAATTATTTTTATCATTTATTTAAATAAAATTCTAAAGATCAAATGTGAAAAAAAATTATAACAGATTGCTTGTGAAGTGGCAATCTGGATTGCCTCATCTCTCGTGGGCAATCCAGATTGCCCCTTCACAAGCAATGTGCATTACCTGCAACGTAGATTACCTGTAAAATTAAAACAAAGTGAACAAGGTAATATGGTGGGCCCAGATAATTTAATATAACATTACCGGTAATGTGGAAAGATTACTTCTAGAGAAACGCCCCTTAGTTTTAAAAACTAACAATTTACATATGAAAATTGGTATTTAAATTAATGTAATATTTAAAGGACACACGACAGATTCATCTTGTTGCCAAATGTCATCCTCTCCTTCAAACTTCTTTGCTTTTAATATAGTATAGATTAGTATTAATTTTTATCAGTTAAGCCAATGAGGTTATAAGTAAATGTTAAATTTTATTTGGATAATATTTGACCAGGTTAGTAATTTTGGATTCATTAAAATTTGATTTAGAATTTATCGGATTAAATTTTTATTCGGCTTAACTTTCTAATAAATTTGTTAATATTTTCTGAAATAAATATTTTTTAATAACAAAATCAGTATAATAGTAATCAAAATAAATAAATGTTATAAACTTATTCAATAGATTTAGTCATATTAAAAAAATGTTTTTTAATTACCGGACAACTACTCATCCGATCAAATGTTAGATATCCGAAAGTAATTAGGTCAGATCAGATATGATATGTTCTAACTCAATTAAAATATGGCTCATCCAAAGAATTATTTTTTTTAGTCGGGTAGCAACTATTTACTCCTTATAAATTATATATTTATATTTGTATTATATAATATATTATTGCAAAAAGTTGATGTTTAAGTAGAGAAATAGTTTTAAATTGAGTTACGTAGCAATAAGTATATTTGAGAAAATGTGTTTGTTCTTCTTCTGGTGGTTAATCATAATTTTGTCGTCGCATTCTTAGTTGAAGATAAAACATTAGTTTTTTTACTTATGTTTTGTAGTCATATTAAAAGACTATTTTAAAAATATTTATAAAGTTTGTAATATTATGAATTATATTGCAAAAATAAATTCGTCTACCCACCATAGCAATTACATGTTAGAGGTTTGTAAAAGATTACTAATTAATAGGTTGAGAAAAATTAAATGAATTGAGTTTGGCTATTTTATATTTTAATGGTATAAAAATTATGGATGATTGTGACAATTCTCAAAATCATCATATTTATTTCATTGATTTAGTGGAGTTAGATGAGTTAGTTTTTTCTTTTAAATTTATTCAAAATAAAAAATTATAGATTTATCGTAGAAGGATTCTTTAGTTTGCAATTTATGGGTGCATAAGTATTTTTCATTATTCAAAAGGTTGAAAAAATAAAATAAAATTATCCTCTTCTATCTATCTATTTTTTTATCTAAATAAAATATTAATTATCATTTATTTTATTTAAATATCAACTAAATAATCTTTCTTCATTTATAATTTTTGAAGCCTTCTTAACTATTTTTGATCTATTCATCGCCATCCCTCTATCACAAATATCTAAACGAAGCCTAAGAGTAATTCTCTCAAATATTTAGCAACCAAAAAAATATTGTTCGAGTTGAAATCAAATTGACTCTATCAAAGAAGTTAGATCGAAGGGATAAGTTCCTTTTCACTTAAGCAATTTTTATTTTATTTTAACTTTAAGTATCCAGTGATTGTACATACTCAATGTTTATTTCCATATGACGACTGTTTTTTTCAGTAAAGTCTAAGTATATGCTTAAAGTTCAACCGAATATTAATCCATGAAGTTGGATGATGAAACATAATGTTACGAATTAGAAAGTGATGCTAATAGCCTCAAGTCGAATTTACTCGGTGTTCGAATATTATGTTTATAATTGGTAACATGACCGTGAGATACGTAGGTAATCACGTACCAATTAATACATGTAGTAGTTAAATAATCACACACATGCACTAATGGGTGTGACTAATGTTGGCTTTTGCCGGCACATTAAATTTGAGTTAAATAAAATGATAAAGAGTTATGCTATTTAACTAAATGAATAAGTAGTTGGAATTTGGAATACATGTTAAAAAAAATCATAAAACTATGTAGTAATAAGTATAAGGAATAATGGGATAATAATTACTTGGAGTTAATCCTATTGCGATTTCATTCAAGATTTTTCAGATGATGATTATCTAATAATGATTAAATAGTTTTGTGAAAAAATAAATTCGAATTAATAACAAATAAATATAAATATCACACATTATTATTTCTAAAATAATAATAATAATTTGTGTCATTATAATGATTAAGTTATTCAGTTTGTTGATCAAAGTCGGATGTGAATGATCAAGAGAGTTTGACCATATCCGAAGTGATTAAATTTCACTATAGTGTACCATATTATTTATCGAATTTGGTGGATAATATTGTGTTCTATTATCATGATTTTTATAGATGATTTGATGTAGAAATATATATTCCAAATTAAGAAGTATGTGAAAATATTACTTGGTTATATCGCGCATCACAAATATTTATTAGAGTATGCAACTATGCATGATAATTCGTGTGGAGCGAGAATACGACTCACGATAAGGCAAGACAACAATGATAGCTCTCGCGTGAGTCGAACCTTAGCACACGGGTTTAAGGTGGTTAACATATGGTGGACGATGTCATCCCTATAGAGACAAGTGACGAATCACAAGATTAAGGTGGTAGTCAACCATGGTGTGACACATCATGCATAAACATTGCTTTGTAAATGGATAAACAAATTAACACAAAAGATATTTATGACATAAAATGTTATTTGTTTTTCATGATGATTTTGAGACTTGATTTTATTCAATTTTGTTTTACATTTTTTTATATTTTGTAGAATCAGCTTTGCTCACTAAGCTCTTTATACTCACTCTTTTATTTAGTTATTATTTTGTAGTTGATGAGAAAACTTACAATACGCTGAATGATGTATTTGAATTTTTAAGAAATGAGAATTTAAAATGAGAGAGATGATAGTGCTTTGTAGTTAGTTTTATCATTTCTATTCATGATATTTGTTGTTTATTTTTTATTAAAATAACCTCTATGCCTCATTTGATTTACAAATTATGTTGGAGATTTTGTAAATTTCTATTATGAGCATATCAACAAAGATTGAGAACTTAAATCATGTTTGTGATGGTTACATATATTTGAACTCATATGTTTTATGCATATGTGATGATTGTATATGATCCTTGTTATAAATATTGTTTAGATCGTCGTATGGAATCCAAATTTTAATAAATTAAAAAATTAGTATATTTTAAAATGACTGAATTTTAATATAAATGTGAATTTAAATTTAAAATAAGTGATTACGATGATACTTTATAACGCTTTGGGGTGTCATATCCATTGTCTATTTATTAAGTCTTTTTTCATTTATCAATTGAAAATATTGCAACAAAGCATCAGGTGTCATTGCAAATTTGCAATTGCATCACAATTCACAATTCATAGGTTGCAACTTCATTACAATTCATAGGATACGAAACAAAGCATCCATATATGTCCTGAAACTCGTTTATTTTACATATTTTATTTTGAGGTCGGGGTAGGTTAATTAGCGGTAATTTAATCCGTCAAATTTAATTTTGATGGTACAAAATTAAATTTAAAAGTTTAAAATAGATTTTAAAATTTTGATCTTGAATCGTCAAAAACGAATTTGACGATCTCGATCAACGTTAAGTAGCCTACTTAGCAAAAGAGCTAAGTGGGCTCCCTTTATCCTTTTATATTTTCAGTATCCAAAGGAATACGGTTTGGTTTCATTTATTTTAATAAAAAGATCTTATATATATTAATTTTCTATTATTTGATAGCATTAAATAGTTTGATCAATAAAAAAATATTTTTGACTGACTAAAAAAATAGACTAAGCCATAGGAAAATAACTTTACTTTTTAAATGGATTTTTTTTCTTACAAAACTTTAGCTTTTATATTTTTGATATCATTTTCCTTACTATTTAATAGTCTTATGTAAGATACATAAAAACAAATAACTTTATAATAATTTATTTTTCTTGTGACTTTATTTTCATTACAACAAATGGAGCCTTGGTTGGAGAATGAAATGAGAAATAAAGAAGAATATAAAATTTCTATTCATATTTAAAATTATATTTTTTCTGCAACTTTTTAAAAGATATATTTTTTTAAAAAAATATTCTTAATTATATTAGTACATAGATTTGTTACTTATAAATGAGTATTTATTTTTTTCATTTTTATTAATATATATAATAATAACAGTAATTATCAATTAATTAATATTTAATATGTTTTGTAATATTATTTTACATCATCGGGTATAAAATTAATTAAATATTTAATAATAAATATTAATGTGTATTTATTCTGGTTTATTTTATGCGTTTCTATGTAGTCATAAAAGAAACATGTGTTAGTTATTTTAACCAATTCTAAGAAGTACGTATTTGAGTATATTTTCAAGATAACAAGGTATTTAAACATTTCTTTCTACTTTCAAATAATCCAAAAGGGACAATGACCCCACGTTGTAAATTTTTTTACATAACCTTTTTATGTAATACTACTTAAATTAATATATTTTCTTCAATCCACTATAATTATTATTTTCCATTAGTTTATTTTACTCGAATGTACATAACCAAATTGTATAAGACTAAATTCCTTCAATTATTTTTTTGAGATAAACCTCTGTTTTATATTCGAAAAAACCCAACAAACTCATTTTTTTATTTTGTAAAGTAATACTAATTACTATATGTTATATATTTAAATAATTGAATTAAAAATGACAGCTTCCCGAACCCTTAGGGCCTGTTTGGATCCTTTTGGAACTAAAACGTTGGAGAAAAAATTCAACAGAATGTCACTTTTCAAAACGTGAAATCCTTTGCACTTTATTTTCCATTGGTTATTATAGACATGTTTGGATGGTTGTATGTTGAATTTTTCCCAGCAAAATAATAATTACTTGATACCAATATTAAAGATCATTATATATTTTTTAATTTAACTATATAAATATCAAAATATCATTATATTTTTTTAATTTAATTTATATATATATATATATATATATATTAATTATATATATTTAATATAATATATTAAAGATCATTATAAGATGACCGTTACTCAAAGTAAGAATCAAATAATATAAAATTAGACATTTGAATTCAAAAAGAAATAAATAAGAATAAAATATTATGTGACCGTTTGAGCCAAACGGTCAAAATTTGGACAATAAACTTCTATAAATAGTTGTCTTGTATCCTCACAAAATTACTCATCTTAAAAAAAGAGCTCAATTATTCATCTTATTTTCGAAGCCATTTTTCATTTCGGATCTATGGATATTCTCTTACATCGATGGCGAAAAATGCATGAAGAAGATGACGAGTTCATACAGATCATATTGCCTATGATCAATGAGATACAAGTAGATAAAAGACGCATTCATAATTCTATTTTAACAGGTGATGCATATGTTAAAGAGATTTTAAAAGGTCATGAGAGTCGTTGTAAAAGAAAATTTCGCATGAATGTGCATGTTTTTTATTTACTTGTGAAATGTTTAAAAGAAAAACAACTACTTCACGATACAAGAGGCATTACGGTGGAAGAACAATTAGCAATGTTCACCTACACATTAGCTCGTAATGCTAGCAATCGTGCAGTGCAAGAACGATTTCAACACATTGGAGAGACTGTTCATCGTCATTTTAGAAAAGTATTAGAAGCAGTTGTTCGACTATCTGAGAATTTTCTAGTTCTTCCATCAACGATGGCCACTCCTCCAAAAATAAAGAATAATAGCAAGTTTTTTCCATATTTTAAGGTATGTATGTATATTTAAGTTTTTTATTTTTATATTCTCATTCTTATTTAATGATTTTTTTAAAAAAATATATAGGATTGCATCAGCACAATTGATGGTACTCATGTTCCTATAACCATAACCTCACATTTACAAAATCCTTATCGCAATCGGAAGAGTACATTGCCTCAAAATGTGATGGTTGCTTGTGACTTTGACTTGTGTTTTGTTTATGTAAGAGCTGGATGGGAAGGTTCGGCTTCGGATGCTAGAATTCTACAAAATTCATTGGATCAAAGATTTTATGTTCCTCCCGCAAAATATTATCTAGTAGATGCAGGTTATGCAAATACTCCAAATTTTCTCGCACTATACAGAGGAGTTCGATATCACTTACAAGAACAAGGAAGAAGTAGAGAAAAATCAAAGGATTACAAAGAGCTATTTAATCTCCGGCATGCATCACTTCAAAATCATATTGAGCGCATTATTGACATACTAAAAATGCGCTTTCCAAATATCAAAGTGGCAACCTTTCATCCTATTGATTCTCAAACTGATATAATTATTGCATCGTGTGTACTTCATAATTTTATTAGAATGCATAATAGCGATACAAGATGGTTAAATAATACAACAATTGATATTAATACAAATGAAATTATAGATGTACCTGATGGTGATGAAGATTATCATGGAGATATTGAGTTTATGAATAATCAACGAAGTGCGGGTGCAGCAATGAGGAAGAACATTGCTAAAGCTATGTGGGATGACTATTGTCGATTTTGAAGAAACAAAAGCACAATCTAACTTATGTTGTCTCTGTATTTATTTCATTTTTTTCATGAATGTTGTTGCATCTCAATTAATGAATTTAATATATTTCATTTTATATATTTTTTAGCAA
>LTAE01003170.1:4629-24034 GCA_001647135.1 Pontederia paniculata
TATATATATATATATATATATATATATGGGATCACCGCTGTAATTGACAAGCATGTTTTAAAATCAATGATTGATTGCTCTGTACACATTGTCACACTTTCTCTTTCTATGCATCCTTTCTCTTCCTTCATGTACATTCTTTGTCTCTCTCCACTTTTACATCTCAACGAGAAGAAGATCATTTCTCGCTTTTAGAAGGCATTTTTTAAAAAATAATAAATAATCTTATATTTAATTATTTATATTCAATCACATTACTTTATTCACTTAGTTTAATTTTATAAATAATTTATATTGCAGACAATATAAATTACTTACTATAAATTTTTTTCACATTCATAATTTAGAATTTTATTTAAAATATATTAAAAAAATAATCAAATAAATAATAATATAATATTTCATTAAGTAATAATTATTATAGTCATTGTAATAATATTATTAGTTTTATTTTTATCATCTATTAATTTTATTATTAACATTATTAATTAATCATAATAAATTATTCATATATTATAAATAATCAATAACTTATTTAAATTATGTAATATAATAATAATTTAGAATAATTATTATTAATTTATTATTATCATTTTTAGATAATTTTATACTACTTACTTTATATTTTATTTGTTTGATGTATAAATTTTATGGATTTATAATATATGTTTGTGATTCAAGTTCATATAACTCAAATTAAATTTACATAAATTGGTAAACTTAACTATATTGTTGAACGGTATTTTAGTAAAAGTTGTATATTATTTATTAATTTTTATATAGTAAATAAGGTAATAAAAATTATTATGTGTATTAATTAGCATACTAAAGATAATTTAATAAATGATAATTTTAAAAAATAATATAAATTATCAAGTAATATATAATGATAATATAATTAATAAATCCAATCTTAATTCAAAGTTGGAGAGAATGAATACTCTCTTTCTTCATCCTCTCCTCTCCTTTTATATACCATGTCGATCTATTTACTTTTCTTTTTATCTCTAATTCGTCCTCCTCTAAAGAAGATTCATTCTTCTTTCACCTCTTTTTCGTTAGATTTGCATTATGCACTCTCTTACTTCCTCTCCGAAATTTTTTTATTATCATAATCTCTCTTTTTGCACTCTACACTCTTCTTAGATATGCAAGATGCACTCTCTTACTTCCTCTCCGAAATTTTTTCAACATTTTTTTTCCTAAAAACTACAAAGTTGCATGCGAAAAAATAGAATATAGAAAAAATATTTTCTCATCAAATTGATGAACAATGGATGGTAAAGCTTTCTACAGCTCAAAACATAAACTGCATATTCCTTTTTGCCGTGAATATTTGTACAAATTATAAAGTTACAAGAGAAAAAAATCGTATATAATTAAATGTCCGTATATTACTAAAATAAAAGTACATACACGTTAGTCATATTTCATAAGCGGACTGCTCCTACACTCTTGTCTTAATTAAAAGAAATATGAATTAAATGATACTTCAAATACATGGACTTCACATATTAATTAATTTCTATTGGAGATAACAGATAGAGATGATCATCCAATCTCTACTGATGTCAATCCAATTCGGCGGTGAGTTGGCGGGGTTGCAGACGGCAGCGCCCCTGCTCGGAAGGCCAAGGTTCGAGGGCGGAGACCCCGAAAAACTTTAATAAAAATATTTTTTTTAATTTTGTGAGTAATTGTCCTAACTCTATCATATATATATATATATATATATATTATTTTTGAAGCGATTATGTATTCTTGTAGTTTTAAATATAATATAATGAAACTCTCTACGACAATTATGAATATAAGAAATTTATTTTTGAATTACGTAAAATTTATATATATTTTTCTATAATTGTTGTGATCTCTTGTTCTTCGTATTTTTTAAGGTAAATATACAAACATTTTTTTCATCTAACATTATTGTGTAGAGAAATTAGAAAGAGCGTGACCAAGTTCGAATGTGATGCCGCCGGATAAAGTCAACCAATCAAACATAACGCGGTTTTTATTCCACCGGCAGTTTTGTTGACAACAAATATTAATATTAATTAATAAAACGAAGGGAAAAAAAAATAAAAAGCATTGTACACTGCAACCACGCGCCAAACCTTTGACTCCTTCCACAGAGTGAGCCGTCGGCTTTATAGCCACGGCTACACTTCAAATGCCACTCCTATCTAACAAAAATAATATCTTTTCGTTTTGATCAAATTAAGTAAAAAATATTATGCTTCAAAAAAAAATTTAATAAATGTAAATAACATTATAAATAGAAAAAATTATTATTTTATATTTATTTATATTTAGTTTAATATTCAATTTCGAAACCCTCGTAATTAAAAAAAATGGCCGAAGGATAAAAATTGAAATGTCTATTTCGAAGGGTTAATATGACATATTATAGTTTATCTCTGAATTTATCGAATAAAAAATTATGATTCATATTTAACATGCATGATTAATTTTTTTCTTATTATGAGTCATGAATTTAATCCAATAATTCTAAAGTTATAAAAGAAATGAGTATATTGTATGTAAACTATATATTTTCTGCATAATATAATAATAACAAAATAATATCAATTTATCGTACAAAATATGCAATATATTATATTGTTATAATTTTATTTACGTTTAGTAAATCATTTTAAAATATTTTATACGTAATTTTTAGAAGAAAAAAATATATGTGCAACCTTATAATTTATAATATAACATTCTAACATTCACATATAATATGAATATGTATAGCAGGTTCATGCTAAAAGTAATAAGTCTATATAATATATGGAGAGAAGCAGGTTACTATAATGTACATCGTTGCACACTCATACATTTTTTTTAAAAAAATAATTCTTTTTTGAAATATTAATCATTTGTCAGTAAAATATTAATATATTTTTTCGACAGAAGAAAAACACTGCAATATTCAGCATCTTACCCAATAAGAACCTCGAAGCCGAGCCGCCGAAAGCTAAAGCTCGAGCCGCCGCCGCCGCCGGGAAGACCCACGTCCTTCTCATGACCCTTTCGCGACCGTCCCAACGGCTCTTTCCCCAGCTAAATCGCCCACTTACCACTTAAAATAAAAAGTAAAAAATAAATATGTCAAAGGCGCTCCTTTTAAATATAAAGCCCTCCGTTTAGTGCCTTCCTCACAACCCAACGACGAAGCAGAGCACCACCACCACGACGCCGACGCCGACGCCGACGATCCATCGACAGCTTCCGTTCCCGATGCATCGCCCGCTGCATCGCTCTGCCGCCGGCCCCGCCTCGCTCGGCTGCTGCGTCTTCCTCCGCCGCCCCTCCTTCCTGTCGCGGCTGGGCTACCGCGTCCTCCCTCCGGCCGACGGCGCCTTCTCCGACGACGAGGGGCGGGACGCGGTGAGGGTGGTCGTCGGGAAGGAGAGGAGGGTCTTCCACGTCGACCCCTTCCTGCTCGACAAGGACCCATTCAGGGTTCTGATGGAGATGGCGAGGAACGGGAGCTTGGGGAAGGCGCAGGACGTGTCCTCCTCCCGGCGCCGGAAGCGGCAGCGATGGGACGATGCCATCTTCTTCGACGTCGACGCCATTCTCTTCGAGCACATGCTTTGGCTGGCCTGCAACGAGTCTTCTACTTCTACTTCTCTGTTCAAGCTCAACTTGAAGGAGATCATAGAGTTCTATTCCCAGGACAACTGATCGCGAGGACCATAAAAGTTTGGTCTTTGGCTGTTGTATCACTGTAATAATTCCATTACTGTTCGTCGTGTAGATTATAATGGCAGAAAAATGTCATCTTGGATGAGCAAATATCCAAAATTATGCTTTGCCTTCTCCTTTTTGTGGAGGATGATATCTTTGATGAAAGGAATATAGAATCACAAGTTGTTCTTTTATTCTACTTTTTGAATTGTTAGAGATGGAGTTCTCTCATGTTCTAATTACAAGCTCAGTAAAACTAAATCAAGAAGCGAGCAGGTCAGAAACCATAATAATCTCTGACTAAATTCATCTCCTTTATAATTCACAGTACGATTAAGCCACACATTATGTTGAACCAGTGCAGAGAACACAAGTTTCAGATGGATATCGAGGTCACTTATTAAGATAAATGCTTCAACTAGTGAATCTTCTGAGAACTTTCTGAACATTTATCTTAATGCAGTGTGCAAGTGACCATGACAGAGATGAGATCCTGTAAGTTTACTCGAGCAAATCAACAACCTGGTCGTGACAGAAAACGTACCTTGCTTTTTCAGACAAGTTTTAGGATTTCGGTCACCTTGACAATGATGTTTCATGTCTGCAAGTGAGAATATAATACAAGCATAAAGATTAATATCTGTTTACAATGTTAAAGTACATAACTAATATCCATATAAGGAAGCTTAGTTAATCAAATGGATTACTCAGTCGCATATTATTCCTATTTCAGTGTGAGACACTTTCTCAAGGAACCTTGGGACTGATTCCAAGATGCAGTGAAAAGGACAAAGCAACAGTAATAATATCATATAGCCATTTTTGAACCAGTAATCAAATACAAGCATGAAGTCAGTTTTGCTTCCTGTGGCATGACCTTCACAAGCAGAAAAATATTACCAGTGAACAATTTCCAATTCATTACATCAAAGGGTTGTCTCATTAAGTACAGCTTTGTTGCTGCGTGATTTTGACAATTTACTTTTCCAGAGAACAAAGTGTAGGATTAGCATGACAGTAGGTAACCAACCTTATATCAACAATACATTTCCATAATACCAGTCAAATAGGAAGATGAAGCATCAATGACACTGTCAAATAAGATAAATACACATCTCCAGAGATTTATGCACTCTAAGGAATTAAAAAAGCACTCAATTTGTGAAATGCATTCTATGTCAGAAGTGGTAAGAAGCCACTGTTGATCACAAAAGAACAAAACAAAATTAGTTTGTAAAAAATAAGTTCATCCCATCTGCCACACAAAGCCGATAGTGTGGCATCTTGAACTCCCATGGTGGTGCCACAATGAGCCATGGATCAGGTATCATGATTTTGAGGTTTGGTCTTTCAAAGAACTGGCCTCAAATCCACCTTCTTGGCGAGGAACTAGACGGTAGGGCATGTAGGTCCCCGTTATCCTGTCACACACAGAGAAGAAAGGCTGCGAGTAGTTGTACTTCGACACTTGAAGCTGATGATGTATGTCATGATAGGCTGTGTTGTTTTCAAAGAAAATGTGAAAAATGTTGTCAGGCAACCAAAGGCCACAATGATCATCCACAGTCGATCACAGCAAAGCAGAAGAAATATACAGCAGTTTGGTGTCATTCTTGAGACAAGGAAAGAGATAGCACCACCAAAGGTATCAAGAAGAAGGCCCTCAATTGGATAGTTGTAAAGTGCTCCAATTGCATAAGGAACCACAAGATGATGAAGTTGAGAATCGGTATGACGGCATAGGAACTTGTTTTGGTGCATGATTCGGTGCACAAAGTATTGCCATACATCCATGACAAACATTGCAATAAAGATCTGCATGAGTTGAACTAGCACAGATGGATGTACTTGGTCTGTGGATAATTGGTCTCAGCAGTCATCTGTAATAAAAAGTGGCAGGAGTAACAAATAATGAGGTCAGTCCAATTGAAAAGTTCTTAAAGGGATACTTATGATGCTCATTCTGTCCCTTCTAGTTATTAAAATCATTATCCATGTCTGTCTTTGTACATACAAATACACAAGGGGAATTTAACAGGGAAATCAAGATGAAAAACTAAGATGCAACCCACTTGTAGTAACCATTAAATGATGAATGTTCAAAGGTATGCGAAAATGCATTTCATTCTTCAAATGTTCTACAAAACTCCTTTCACTAATAAAAACTAATATGACTATCACCACTACGAGCATCCTTAAGGCAACTTCCAGACTACGTACACAGACAGGTAAATATATATCTCCTAAAATAAGTAGCTATCTCGAAAAGTACTATGCACATATTTGCGCAAAGAATTCAAGAAGAAACACTTGCTTTTGTCTATTTTGATCGTATCAAGCAAAACCGCACCAGAACCCAATCCGGGTAAACTATTAATCTAACACAAAGATGACTAAAAAGGGTTTGTTTCATATTCACTGGAAGTCCTGGCTTGGAGAAGCAAATATCAGAGTAAGATCACATGTACGATGGTTCAATGGTATTATTAAGGTCATTTCCAGCAAAAACAAAAGATTTGTTTGATACCCAATTGATTCAATTAAAAACCTAGACATAGTTACTGTAAGAGATGTTATCAATCTGGCCTATACAAAAGGTGAAGAGTCAAAGGACTAGGAGAGATTAGTAACAGCTACTCATGATGCTAATAACAGTACAGGATGAACAATATACTGCAAAGATGACCAAAAAGGTTTGTTTCATATTCACCAGAAGTCTCGGCTCAGAGAAGCAAATATCAGAATAAGATCAAATATACATCGGTATAATGGTATTATTAAGGTGATTTCCAGCAAAAACAAAAGATTTGTCTGATATCCAGTTCATTCAATAAAAAGACCTACACATAGTTACTGTAAGAGATATTATCAAGCTAGCCTATAAAAAAGGTGAAGAGTCAAAGGACTAGGAGAGAATAGTAAGAGCTACTCATGATGTGAATAACAGTACAAGATGAAGAACAAGATTTATGCTCCAAAATGTTTAATGTAGCAAATCAAGGCTAGAAAAGACCATCTACAAGCAAAACACTGCAACTCAACTTCACTTTATCAATGCTAAAAAATACAAGATGAAGCAATGCCTTCATTAGCAAAAACCTTTCACAAAGGCGTTCAACAACAACAACAACAACAACAAAGCCTTATCCCACTAGATGGGGTCGACTACATGGATCATACGACGCCATTGCGCTCTATCAGTAACCAAATTTTTTGGTATATTATTCGTTAATAGATCTCGTTCTATTAGCTCGTCAAGTGTTCGCTTTGGTCTCCCTCTCCCTCTTTTAATCGGACTCCAGATTGTTTGCTCTACCCTCCTTACTGGCGCATCTAATGGCCTTCTCTGGACATGACCAAACCACCTCAAACGATTTTCTACCAGCTTCTCGCAAATAGGTGCCACTCCGACTCGTTTACGTATATGGTCATTCCTAATCTTATCCTTTCTAGTATGACCACACATCCATCTCAACATCCTCATTTCAGCTACCCCCACTTTATGTTCATGTTGTCCCTTCATAGCCCAACATTCACTACCATATAACACTGCTGGTCTTATAGCAGTGCGGTAGAATTTCCCTTTAACCTTATGGGGTACTTTCCTATCACAAAGGACTCCAGTAGCCTTCCTCCACTTACACCAACCAGCTTGAATTCTATGGTTAACATCATCATCAATCTCCCCATCTTGTCTTATAATTGATCCCAAATATTTAAACTTTGTCACTTGAGAAATTATATCATCTCCTAACCTAACTTCCGAATCGCCTCTAAATTGTCTATTCGTGAAATTGCAATGCATATACTCTGTCTTATTCCTACTTAAACGGAAACCCTTTGACTCCAACGTGTTTCTCCATATTTCCAATTTTGCATTAATCTCATCTTTTGAGTCCGCTAAAAGTACGATATCATCAGCAAAGAGCATGCACTTAGGTACCTCATCTATGATACTCTCGGTTAGAGCATCCACAACTAAGTTAAACAAATATGGGCTTAAAGATGATCCTTGGTGTAGGCCAATTCTTATAGGAAATGCTTTCGTCTCTCCTCCTGGTGTCCTAACCTTAGTCAATGCCCCATCGTACATATCTTGTATAATCTTAATATATGCAACACCCACTCTTTTCTTTTGCAAGGCTTTCCAGAGTACCTCTCTTGGTACACGATCATACGCCTTTTCTAAATCAACGAAAACCATATGTAAATCTCTTTTCCTACTTCGATACTTCTCCATCATTCCCCTTAGTAAATAAATCGCCTCTGTAGTGGATCTTCCTGGCATGAATCCAAACTGTCTCTCAGAAATACTAGTCTCCACTCTCAATCTATGTTCAATCACTTTTTCCCATAACTTCATTGTATGACTCATAAGCTTAATCCCTCTATAATTTGCACAATTCTGAATATCCCCTTTATTTTTGTAAATAGGAACTAACGTACTTATTCTCCAATCATCAGGCATCTTTTTTGACCGTAAAATCTCGTTAAACAATTTACATAACCACAACACACCTTTTTCTCCTAAACATTTCCAAACTTCAATCGGTATCCCATCCGGTCCAATAGCTTTACCATTCTCCATTTTCTTAAGAGCTTCTCTAACCTCCGCAACTCTAATTCTGCGATAAAATGACCTATTAAGCTCACCTTCACTAACAGCCAAGTCCTCCAACTCGCAACGGGAACCTTCACATCCATCATTGAATAACTTATTGAAATACTCTTCCCATCTATTCTTAATATCCTCCTCCGTGACTAAAACATTACCACCTTCATTTTTTATGCATCTTACTTGATCAAAATCTCTCGACTCCTTCTCTTTATTCCTTGCAATCTTGTAAATCCTTTGTTCTCCGGCCTTTGTCCCTAACTCCTTATAAAACCCCTCATATGCTTTCGCTCGAGCCTCACTAACTGCCTTCTTAGCCTCCCTTTTAGCCAAGCGATATTTTTCCCAATTGTCAGAGCTACCGTCTAAGTGTATAGCTTTGAAACAATTCTTCTTATTACGCACCTTTTCTTGTACATCTTCATCCCACCACCAAGTCTCCTTATCTCGTGATCCAAAACCTTTTGATTCTCCTAGAATTGTTTTAGCGACCATTTCAACCTTTTGTGCCACATTTTCCCACATGATACTAGCATTTCCTTGTAACTCCCACATCCCTTCTTCCAATAACTTACTCTTAAAAATCTCTCGCTTCTCCCCCTTTAACTGCCACCACTTGATCCTTCGATTTGAAATTGTTCGACGTTTTGATTTTATATATTTAATTCGCATATCAAGAACTAACAATCTATGTTGTGTGGTCACCCCATGCCCCGGAATCACTTTGCAATTTGTACACCATCTATTATCAGGATTCCTTGTCAAAAAGAAATCAATCTGAGACCTATGAGTTCCACTTTTATAGGTGATTAGATGTTCCTCTCTCTTCCTAAAACAAGTGTTGACAATCTTAAGGTTATATGCTAAAGAAAAATCGATAATAGTTTGTCCTTCTTCATTCAGCTCCCCAAAACCAAAACCACCATGAACCCTTGCATGTGGTCCCGCCTCTTTACCCACATGTCCATTAAGGTCTCCTCCAATAAACACTTTCTCGTTTATCGGTATACTTTCAATCAACCCCTCCATATCTGCCCAAAACTTCTCCTTGAGATGTGCTTCTGTCCCTATTTGAGGTGCATATGCACTAATAACGTTCATTATATCCTTTCCAATAATTACTTTCACGGATATGATTCGATCCTCAATCCTTTTAACTTCCACAACATTCTTCCTCCATTCTTCATCCGCAATAATACCAACACCATTTCTTCCATTTACCTTACCCGTATACCAAAGTTTGGAACCGTTGACATTGATCACTTTACTTCCCTCTCCAGCCCACCTAGTTTCTTGTAAGCACAATATATTAATCTTACGCTTACTCATTACTTGTGCTACCTCAAAACGCTTTCCATTTAGCGTCCCAATGTTCCAAGAGCCTAATCTGATCTTACTCTCATGGACTAGCTTCTTCAGCCGCCTCCGTCCATTAGAGTGCGGTAGCCTTTGCTCATTTAACACTGCATTCAGGCGAGGATGCAGCGGCTCTTGCTCTCTTATCACTGTACTCGAGCCATACAGCGCGTTACTTACGGGTAACGACCTAGCATTAGCGCAATGTATTCGTTGATCCATGTTCATGAGATTCGACAAGGTTTTACGTTGGCTGTCGAGGCCTTTCACAAAGGCGTTCATAAGAAATAATTTGCGACCTTTATACAAAATCAAATAATATTATCAATTAGACATCTAAGTATTTTTGTTGGGTGAGTAGGCATTTAAGTCTTCGGGATTTTAGCAGAGCTCGACTATAAACTGTTATACAGAAAAAGAAGTTTCTAGGTAAAGATGTTTCTTATTTAGGAAGATACAACATGCAGGGAACCTTTTCCTATTGAATTGTGATGAATGTACTCTTTAAACCATGAATGACATGTTCATCAGGTATTTTGATTACCAACTATGTGTTATAAAATATGAATCAAATACAAACTATAAAGCAGGCATCCATTATGTCATTTGTAGTGAAATAAGAATCCCATCTTTTCCTACTGAAAATAAGATTAAACCAAATTACCACACCAAAAAAGTTCAGAAATTAAGGTCATAAGTTACTGCAAAAGAGGGATTTTGAGTTCTTACAAAGAACATCATTTGGGCGATAATGGCCTGAACAAGCTGCTACATCAGGACACCCTTCAGCACAGTTGGTAGGACACCTCACAGCCGAAGAAGCAGAAATGCCGGCCTATTGAGATTCAAAAAAGAACAAAGTTTACGATTGAGACAGGAGAAAGGTCGAATCTTTGAGGGGTTTTGGCTGATGAAATAGGGTTTACGACCGAATCTATGCGATAAGTTCATCTAAATGGGAGAAAGATAAGATTTTGGGAGAGGAGTTGGAGAAGAAAGGGGGCGGAGAGCTTCCAGGAACCGTATCCTGACGGCAGATCTGTGGTTCATGTGGCATGACCTTCACAAACAGAAACAAATCACCTCATTTTTAGTTGACAAGTTACTTTATTTTCCATACTACCAGTCAAATAGGATGATGAAGCATCAATGGCACCATCGAATAAGATAAATACACATCTCCAGAAATTTGTGCACTCCAAAGAAGAACTCAAAAAGCACCCAATTCAATCTGTGAAGTGCATTCTCCATGAGAAGTGGTAAGAAGCGACTGCTGATCACAAAAGGCCAGAAATAAGATCAATTTGTAAAACATAAGTTCATCCCATCTGCCACACAAAGCAGCTTCAATCTGCATTGAACTCGCATGGTGGTGCCACAATGAGCCATGAATCAGGTATCATGTATGTTATGATAGGCTGTGTTGTTTTGAAAGAAAATGTGAAAGATGTTACCAGGTAACCAAAGCCCACAATGATCATCCACAGTCCTGATCATAACTGTGATAATTGAATTATGAAAAGGTATCATTTCTTTTTTCTTTTGTTTTGTTTTTCTGAGTTGTTGGAACCAGTTAAAGGTCATGGAGGCCATCAACAAGAAGAAAAATAGAGGTTAATGAGTACATATAACAGCAATTTTTCTACTCATTTTTCTGTAAAATAAGGGTAATGAAGTCCACAGTTTTTTTCATTTGTTGAACTATGATTCAAAACTTATGTATATGATAGATTCAATGAACTTTTTTTTGTCGCAATCAGATATCTCCACAGAAGAGTGTTTGCTGACATCATTCTTGAGAATTCAAATTGGTTCACCAAACAAACTCTAATTTCTTGATCTCTTCATTGTAGCTGTTTTGCTGTGTCTCCAGCCAACAAGAAACATCACTCTCTCATGATCTACTGGATTGAGTTCAACAGATGAGACCTTGAAATCACAGCCGAAAGTATTCATTCCTAGTGCAAGGTTTCTTCCATAAATTTATCAAACTTTTGCCTCTGTGGTGCTGGGGGATTTGTGTAAAGGGATTATTAACAAAGAAGAAATAAGGTGATAGAGATGCCACAACTCTGATTACAAAATTAGAATACAAATAGTCCTGACAATCAGGGGCCAAAATAGCATACAAATCCCAGTACATACTGAATCTAACAAAGTTGCATAATTACAGAAGATCTTAATGGAACAAAGGTTTGGATTCTCAACTAAGAAGAGTCAAAACCAACTGAACCAGATAGTTTTGTCTGAAACAAGCATATAGGAAATATACAAACACATAACAGCTGGACACTGACACATAATTGGACTAGATCACAACATAAATACACCTGGGTCCTTATTGCAAGTTAAATTCCAAGTTATGGACCTTTGGAGGAACAACTTACAGAAGAATCTCACAACAAGCCAGCATCCGTCGCATTCTTGAAGCTTCCTCCAAGCAGAGATAACAAGCTCCCACCATGTACTCGCCCCTCAGGAACCACAAACTCAAAGTTCGTCCCATGGCTTTTAACTCCATCGGTGCCCATACCAATAGACACTGATGAAGAGTATCGAGACTTCATAAAGTTGGGAACTAGAACCTGTGGGGGAATGTAGAGATGCTGCTTACCAGCATTAACTTGTGATTCAGCATAGTCTGAAACAGTGCTCAACCCTGAACCTGTTTGTTCCTTATCCATGTTACTTCCAACTGTCATAGATGATGGTACAATTCCTTGGAAGAGACTTGAACTGATCATGCTGCTACCATTTCTTGATTCATGGTGCTTCTGAGGGGCCATCATGGTAGCATGAGCTGCACACAATCCACTTCTTCCCCTTGCAAACTTGTCACAACCTGAGTCCCATGTGCACCGTTTCCCTCCACCATGCGCTTTACAGAAATCTGTGCTCCCTTGTGCACTTTTATCACATCCATCAAACTTGCACCGCTTTCCCCCACCATGCTTGACACAACAGTCAGTGCGCCCACGAGCACTCTTGGTGCAGCCAGGTATGGCGCACCTCTTACCCCCTCCATGAGCTACACAAAATTGGGTTCCTCCATGCACGCTCTTGGGGCAGACTCCTCCACCTTGGAAGTGACACCGCTTTCCTCCACCATGTGCTTTGCACAGTGGGGTGCTCCCTTCAGCACCCTTTGTACAACCCTCAAAAATGCATCTTTTACCGCCACCATGAGCTTTACAATATTTAGTACTCCCTTGTGCGCCCTTTCCGCATTGAGGATACTGGCATCTACGTCCTCCACCATGTGAGATGCAAAGCCCTGCTTGACCCTCAGCACTTCTTGTGCAACCTTCCATGGTACACCTCTTTCCCCCTCCGTGCTTGATACACAATCCTGATTTTCCTCGTGCTGCTTTTTTGCAACCATGGTGACAGCATCGACGACCT
Organism: Pontederia paniculata; assembly: GCA_001647135.1. NCBI lineage: Eukaryota > Viridiplantae > Streptophyta > Magnoliopsida > Commelinales > Pontederiaceae > Pontederia > Pontederia paniculata. The sequence goes on from LTAE01003170.1 coordinate 17,702, forward strand.
CCCCCATGAGCTATGCAGTATTCCGTCCTCCCCTCTGCACTCTTTGTGCACCCAAGCATCTGACATCTCCTACCTCCTCCATGAGCTTTACAGAAAGCAGTTCTGCTTTCAGCACCCTTGTTGCACCCAGGCTTCTTGCATCTCTGTCCACCTCCATGGCCAATGCACAGTCCAGTTGCACCCCTTGAACCCTTTGAACAGCCTCTGAACATGCATTTCTTTAGATGATGGTGATGTGCATTCTTATCATGAACTGAGGAATCAGGACAAGTGTCGGTTGGTGAATTAGATACATCTAATGATTCAGAACTGATCTGAAACTTGTTTTGAAGGCAAAAGTCATTAGCATTTGCATTGTCTCCTCGGTTTAATTCGTCAAGGGTCTCTGGCAGATCTATTGTACTGATATATTCATCTGGCCTTGGGGCAAAAAGGAGACCTGGCATGTAGCCGCTTTGTTTCCTCCTTGCTGAAGTTGAATGCTCATCAATAGTCGGAATCGCCACATTCTTTTCTTTTAATGTTAACTGGTTTTTGGAAGAGGAAGCATTTGAGAAGTCCTGTGCAATGACTATTGACTCCCCGTTTCTCCTTGAAAGTCCCAGTTCCAACATGTCAGAATCAATTTCGGAGACCTGATGCTGCTTTGTTGACATAGCGGATTTCTTGGTTTTATCAAGCCTACTTGGGAAATAAGGAGTTGGACCCAATCCAAGGACCAAATGACAACCATCATCTTGATCATTAAGGGCAGGATTGCTCACAGAATTAACAGTTCTACTAGTTCCAACAATCTCATAGCATGACCAGCTCGGATGTAATGCTGTGTTACCCTGATTAACATTCATGTTGGAGACTGAGAAGTCTTCGGTTTCAGCATAAGAAACATTCATCATAGGTTGCTTTCCTTTTGGCGTGTAGGTCATAAAATCCATTTAAGCGGTGAATTAACTTGTTAAGCTTTAGAAGGCTGCAGAGGGAGGAGAATACCCACCTCAATTATCTAGCAACACATACTTGAACTCTTGTTTAAAAAGGCAATAAATAGAGTAAGGTGGCAGAGGGAGGAGAATACCCAACTCAATTATCTAGCAACACATGCTGCAACTCTTGTTCCCAAAGACGATAGAGTATGTGAAATGAAAATAATCATAGAACACCAGCTTGCAACTTCCACCACTAACAAATCCTGCAGTGTCCGCTCTGTCCATGTCCTTTTGGTGGAGTAGTAGGGAACTTTATGATTCAACAGCTATTACAATTTGCAAGACTTCCCCCCACTAACAAATCCTGATATGTCTTCTCTATCCATCAGCCGTGTTGAATGAATAACTTCTATGCGCAGAAGTTTATGCTCTCACGATGGGAATCTAGAAAAAAAATTGCAGACAGACAAAAGAATTCCAGAGGCTTTAGGCTTCTTCATATACCAATAACTGTGTCAAGTCTGCACAAAAATGAAATCTAATAGATAGACCATATGGAAACAAGAGGCAACTTCAATGGTGTCATAAGCAAAACATATTTTTTATGCTAGTGTATAAAATAGAAGCTTTATAATAGCTACCTTAATACTATCTAAATTAAACATCAATCAAAGAGTATGATATTCACAGGATTTGTCTACCAAGGCAGTAGATTCCTAGTTTTCCTCCTTAAGAAGCAGAATCCACATCGACAAGAAATAGGACTTCATATAGTTCATCAGAAACCTCAAGAAATTGGAAATAAAAGAATCATAAAACATGCTTCCTAAATCAACTAAAACTATCTGCAACCCAAAAAAATAACTATGAATCTATGCGCTGCAGGGATAATCAATTAAAATCACTTCTTTTTTCATCTTTTATACTTCCTAGAGACCATATAGACCAAAAACTTAAATAGCCTTAATATCATGTGACTGTAAACTAGGCAAGACTTCATCTATGATTAACATTTCTATCTTATTTTATGAATGGAAAACAGCATATGGCAATCAAGAAATCATCTTTTGTTCAAAGAAAGTGAAGAACAGATCAACCAAATCCAGCAAAACTCTTCCACTACAAATCGATAAAATCTGAAAAAACAAAAGACCCATCCCAAAATCCATGACCTCAGCTCCCCATCACAAAAAGGTAGAAGAATAATACTTAAATCGCAGCCAAAATGGAGAAACAATGAAATGAATCAGCTCATAAGAGCATCAATTATCACGATAAATTCACCAGGCACCAAGCAATAACAAAAAGAGACCATTTTTTTTTGGGAGAAAAAAAAAAGAAGAAACGAACTAATCAACACAGCAACAATAACAATCTGCGTCAACAAAGGCGCAACTTTTCACAGAATCGATTGAAACTTGGAGCAATCACAGAGAGGGGGACAAGGAAAGCGAACCTGAGAATCCGCCACGGGTTGGAAGGAAGGAAAAGCGCCGGAAAAATGCCAACTTTATCGCCCGAAGGATGAAGACGCCCCCAAACGAAGCGGAGATGGAGAGGAAAAAAAAAGCGAGCGAATAGAAAACGAGCGGCCAGCGTTGCGATTTTTATAACGCCGTGTGAAGTGGAGAAATAAAAATAAAAATAGTTTAAAAATGTTAAAGGTATAAATACGAATAAATAAGAGGAAAAAAGCGATTTAATTTATTATAAAAATCGAATTAAAAAATGGGGAAAAAGTGAAGAAGGGAGAATAAAATAATGCTAGCTGAGCTGGCAGGTGACGTCAGCTTCCCCGCATAGTAAGAACCTGCGACGGCGACGTGCGCTGTATGCGGCATTTAGCGGCCTCCTCCTCAGATGACTTGTCCACAGATGCCAATTTTGTTAAAATAAAATAAATAATCTCCAAATTAAGTAACTAATCATTTTTCCCTCGAAATAAAGAAGTGATTGAATTAAATTCTGAAAAAAAGTAATTTATAAGAAAAACTAAAATATCAATATATGGACATCCTAAAAGTTATTCGATATAGCATATCACTAATTTAATATTCAAAACGGTCGAAAAAAATATTATAATATTTTAAAAAGAAATATTTTTATATTTGATTATGTAGAAGAATGTTAAGAGAATAATTATATAATAATGACATTTTTTATTATGATATATATATATATATATAAGGTTGTGATAAAGAAAACTATTCTTTTTCCTCAAAATGATATAAACTTATTGATCTTTTGGTGACCAAAGTTTTCTTGGTCCCTAAACATATGAATTTAATGAAAAAAAATTAAGTAAAATATTTTCTTCTCAAACAAATAAAGTGATCATATATAAAAGAAAAATACTATACTATATAATGACACACTCATGAAATAAAAGTTTTGAAGTTACATTTTGATTGCTTTGATATTTCAATAAAGTTTCACATAACAACGGAGTTTAGAATCTTTCCACGATCAGAGAGATGAGTTTCACCTGAGACGAATCATATACAACTTCAGACCAGATAGAGGCATCACTACGCAATGGGTGGGATAAATGTTTCATATACGTCAGTGCGAAATTCACCATAATAGAGACATAGGACGACCCAAAGAAGACATATCAATTTCACTTCTTTATTTTTAGTGTAAAAATATATTTATTTCCTAAATTTTATTTGTCTTCATAAGTTATTTTTTGATTTATACGAGTTCACTTAATTAGAGAGTGTTCTGCTTCTAGTGTGATAAACATTTTCTTATGTTGACGCATTTCTTTCTACTCCTTTCATCATTTGCCATATAGAATTTCAAATTCTATTGGACAACTAAAAAAATAAAGAACACAAGTGAAAAGGAGAAGTATATACATATAAAGATATGTGAGACTCGCAAAAAAAATTATTTAAAATTTAAAATATAAATTTTAGATGTCTTTATATATATGATTATACTGAATATACCTAATTTTATATGTACGTTAATATTTATTATTATTATTATATATATATATATATATAAGATAGATTTACCATTTGATTAAAAAATATTATTCTGCTTTTTTTCTGATTGTTAAGTAATTAAATATTAATAATTCTCAACATCTAGTATATATATAACAAACGAATGGGTGATGTCATTGATGGTTGTGTTATCGTCCTAGGCTATGCATGTACATTTTGTTGGACATTTATGTTGTTGCTTTCCTTAGCACCATCAACTTGTTTCTTGTCTTTGCTTGCTACTTAGGCCATTTTATCAAATGTTTACTCACTAAAATGCTAACCTCTTTTCCACTATAATTAAGATGGTAAATAAACCATGTTCGAAAAAAAAAGAAAAAGAAAAAGAAAAATTGATCCTCATACCAAGGATATTAAAAAATAATTTCAACCCACTGATAAATTGGTTCTACTCATGACAGCTTTTATCTTCATAATTAGATCATGATGCTATTTATTTATAGGTTAAATAGTAGGTAAAAAATCGAATTAAAAAAATATTATTAAAATATTTGTCGTTTCAATAATTTGGTGATATTGTGATTAAAATATTTTGGTCGTATATGATGGACGAGTCTTCTAACGAAAAAGATTGTATATAAATAAAATATAAATGTTAAAATATTATACTACTTTCGAATTTGTATGATATGAGTTGGTGCCGTAATCTTATAAAACTCTTTACATAGTTTGGACTTTGGAGAAGATGTTTCTTTTATATATAAGCATGTATGTATGTTGAGAGGGCATGTGCATATAAATCTCCATGTCTCTAATCAGTAAACAGTAAATGGACAACTTTTATTTCGTTCAATAAATTACATGATATGTATTAGTTGCAGTAGAAAGTAAATTAATATGGTTCAATATTGCCATCAACTCTGATTAAGTTACGAATTTTGATCCGTTTAAAGTTGGTTAGGAGAGAGATCATTTTGATTAGAATTTATTTTCGTCGCACTCGCTCGAACACCAGATTAATTAAATATTAATAATTCAGAAATCGATGAGTATAAATAAAAAAAATAAATATGTTGGGAGAGCAAAAGTGATGCCTTTCCATGCAAAAAGAGCGTGAAAGAGCGTGATCAAGAGCAAACTCCCATTTATTGTTCTATACAAGCCCAAGCTTAACATATATTTCCAACAGATGGCCAAAAAATGAAGGAAAAATGAAATATGTTGCGTGTTCATGTGTAGGATAACGTGTAGTGCACAATAAAATTTAATTATGAAATTTTATATAAATTTATAGTTAAGAATTAGTCAGATTTGGTTCGATGATTTTCTTCCAATGACGAATCGTGGACATTATCAAAGTTTATTTTTTTCATGTAACAGGCAGGGTTGCATATTTTTTATTCAATTGCAGGTTTATATGTTCATTTAACCTTCATCAGTTAAATATTTAGTAAAATAATACTTTATGTATATTAGGCCAACTCTTTAAAAAATTGAGAATCCAAATTCAGTTTTTTCTTCTTTATAACAGATTTCAAATTCAACAAACATAGATAGTCTCATAGCTATTCTCATCACATGTATATAGCAAGCATCACTTTTTATGGCCTCCTAGTGATTGTGGTATATATGTATAAGATTTAATGAAAATGTATCCTATTTAAATATAATATAGCATGTATCTAATAATTATATTTAAAATTTATGGTTGAAAAATAATATAAATTTTAAATGAATTATTTATTTTTAGGATTATTTTCACTAATACTATAACAGATTTTTCACGAATAATTTTAAATTATAATATTACCATTAGTCCCTAAATTATTTCTGTTTTAATATTTTAGTCTTAACGTTTAATTTTGTCAATTTTTTTTGTTAAAATTAATTTTTCATATTTGTTAAATGATACTTGTACCTTTATGTAAAAGTTTAAAATATTTTTTTAATCTTTTATTGGTTATTAGTTTAAATCACTTGTACCCTTTCGTTAATATTTTATTAGATTAATAAAATAAGTAATAAAAAATAAAAAATAAACTTTTAGATAAAGATACAAGTGTCATTTAATAAATTTAACATAGTTAAACTTCAGGATTAAAATGTCAAAGCGAAAATGATTTAAGGACTAAACTCGATAAAATTATAGTTTGAGATTATTCGAGAAAAAAAAATTATAGTACAACGAAAACTAATCCTTATTTTTAACCGTATATATCATATCCAAGAATTCATAAGATAGGAGACCGGATGTATTGGATAGCATATATATATATATATATATATAGAATGGAAAACAGCATATGGCAATCAAGAAATCATCTTTTGTTCAAAGAAAGTGAAGAACAGATCAACCAAATCCAGCAAAACTCTTCCACTACAAATCGATAAAATCTGAAAAAACAAAAGACCCATCCCAAAATCCATGACCTCAGCTCCCCATCACAAAAAGG
>LTAE01003170.1:27040-38876 GCA_001647135.1 Pontederia paniculata
ATATATATATATATGAATTGTTGTCTTCTTCAAATTAAACTAGATTTTTCTGCTGTTACACAAGAAGGGAATATGACAACCACTACCAAAAGGAACTTGGTCTTGGTGTGGGAACAATTTCTAGAGCTCATTGATGTGTATTTTCTTATCATCTTTTCATGCATATGCTCCATGGTTGCAGATGGAATCTGCTTATAATTATCAAATTAAGATTCCAAAACTGCAACTTGTTGGATTTATATATGTTACATAGGAAAATGGCAATTGCAGTTATGGACTTTTGAATTATTATTGTGTCAACAGAAGAACCCTTTGACAAAGAAGCCAAACAGATTCTTCAACTGTTTTCATTGGCTTGCAGATTAAATTAATTAACTTAAACGCTTCAAATAATTAGGATTAAAAATACAAAAGGAATCAACATTAATTTGATCAATATTTATATGGAGGAATCAAGGCTTCTCCGGGTCTCCATCCTACCATCATTACCAGATGATATATAAATGTACTTGTTGTTAATTAATTAACTTGTAACCATGCACCCACTACCTTTTTTTAATTAATTGCTCATGCTGCAAACAGATCACAAGAAAAGAATATGCAGCTAATTGATTACCTATATATTTAATTTTCTAAACTTGAACTTCCTAAGGAAAAGTTGCATGATCAAATATTGACAAAGTGCTTGATAAGATTTTAACACATCCAAAACCATTGAAGTCCTTTGAACTTCTCCGCTGTCATATGTACATTTTGGTATTAATGATTGAGATGCAAAGCAAATGTCTTCTATTTATTTAATTTCTTCAACTAAATAATGTTTCTATATAATTTTTTTTAGTTTCATTTAGATATACATCAAATTCTTCGGTGACAACTAGACAGTATTTTATACATCAAATTCTTTGCACTAAGTCACACATCTGATCAAGGTTTTTAAAATTATGATTCTAACTCGTAGAATCGTGCGAGTTTAAGATTCTAAAGTATAAAATCGAATGAACTCGACTCAAAATCGGATTAAGTAGTAGACTCGGGTAGACTCGAAGTAAATTTGATAGAATCGGGTAGACTCAGTCGATTTCACGCGTAGATTCGATAAATTTATTACTTAAGTATTTAACTAGTGTTTGAGGACATAATTGAAAAAAAAAGTCACAAAATTATACATTAGGAGATTTATTTTATAAATATGAGGTGTTAAAATATAAAGTATAAACTATTTATATTTTTAAAATAATGGATACGAATATTTATAATTAAAAAATCTTAAGATATAATATTTTTTTTTATTTTATAAGCTTGTGCATAGAAACTACGAGTTTATCTTTCGAGTTTACGACTCGAGTTTATCGGACGTTAAATGAGTCTACGTAAACTCCTGAGTTTAAAAGTCCTGCATCTGATTGAAATGGGTAAAATTTTATTTTATTTTTTTTTGCAAAAGTAAAGACTGAAACTCTTTTTAAATGAAAAGAAGATAATTACTACAGCATCTCAATCTATTTGCTGACTTGGTTTATGAGTTCAAACCTCTAGAAATGTTTGTTTACTTATGTGCATTTGATGTACACTAAGATCAGCTACCACCAAAGTTAATTAAATTAGAGGTGCATCTTGAAGCTACAGGAGATCTAGAAATTTCATTTTGCTGTGCGGAAAACAGTGCCTTGACAGGATTCAGCCAATTAGTACGTCCTGGCCATCCAATGCGGGAAACACAAACATGTTGATGGGGTATGCTTTACATATCATAATGCAGTGATACATCCAACCAGAATATAGTTCCTGTGATAAAATAAAGTTGTAATCCCATATCACATGTGCTAGTGCAAGATCGATCCAACTTGCATCTGTACTTATTTCTCTCTCTCTCTCTCTCTCTCTCTCTCTCTCTCTCTCTCTCTNCCTGTGATAAAATAAAGTTGTAATCCCATATCACATGTGCTAGTGCAAGATCGATCCAACTTGCATCTGTACTTATTTCTCTCTCTCTCTCTCTCTCTCTCTCTCTCTCTCTCTCTCTCTCACTATATACATAATATATATGGAAGTGGTTCAAAGTATTTTATTTTAATAATCTTAGGGATCAAGGAAATGTTTGATGCTTTTTGTTCTAGTCATCTAATTAGAGAAAAAAAGGAAAAAGATTCTCATACCTTCATTTTCATTATTTTGTTAACCTCTCTTAAATCACATTAAGTAGATGAATCTGTTTGCATATGGATATAATTGTTGTAGGACAAATTATTTTACTAATTTTCAAACAATTGTGAGAAAATATATAAGCTCCATTTGTTTTGAAGCAGAAAAAAAATTATTATTTGGTAGCATGAAATAAATTAATCAACCGAAAAACATGATGCCCAAAAAATAAGATAAATTTTGAAAACAAATTAATTAAACTTAGGAGAAATCATATTTCTCTCACAATATCTTCATGTTTTACATTTTCAAAATTATTTTTTATATTTAAAAGTTATATATTAAACACATGAAAATAAACAATTTTTCAAAAAAAAAATACTTTTCTTATACATTTATTTTCATTGCAATAAGTGAAAACCATTAGAACATTTATAATTAATCCGTTAACGACGCTTTCAAAATACTCGTTGAATACATGCAACATTCTTATTGCAAATATTTCTTGGGGTCCATCTCCATTTTGTTCATGAACCATCCAAAAAGTCTACAAGAAAAAGGAGCCGTGGCTCGCTTTTTCTCTGAATATATTGCATTCGATCTGTTAGAGGTGTTAATTACAGGCATCATCATCTTCACGTCATGGATCGTGTATTAACTATTAAGAAGTTGAATGCTTCATAATTATAAAAAGAAAGAGAAGGGAGCGTCTAGCGCACTTTTAATATAGTGCGGATAGCGCAACAAAAAATAATGATACTATCTGTAAAAAAAATTTGAACATTATTTATTTATACATAAAATGTCGTTACTTTTTTTACAAGTGCGCTACACATTCTTTTTTTAAAAAAAAAATATAGGCCACTGTTACTTTGAGCCACTTCCATGACTCATGAACACCCACGGTTTAGCACATACCAGGTTGCCACATGATATCATGAAAGGTCAGTCTTAGATTAAGATGTTAACAATATCTTATTGCAGAAGTGTCAATCAGTGACATCCATTCCAAGCTCTAAACTAATTTATAAGGAAAAAAAAAGAATGTTTATAAACAAAAGAGAATCAACATGATAAAGTTTGCATGAAACCAGACTTCCAACTACAAGATGTGAACAGTGCAACTTCCAAGGAATCATCAGAAAGATGTTTCAGTACACTGGGGGACAACATTGTCGGCACAACAACTGGATCTCATTGCTTCAACATAATTCTGATTCATAAAACAAATTACAAAACAATGTTTCAGCTTAGCATTTTACAAAGGCCAAATGAGTGCCTTGATGTCCATCTATAAACTGACATGGAGAAGGCTGACAATGGAAGCCCAAGTGTTGTAACTTGTAAAGCTCAAGTTTGATGGACATCTGTGCTCTGATTCCATGTTGCTGAACTATTTTGGTAAAGTGATTACACTATTATGTACAGTGTACCTTTTGACGATTTAATTACAGTGTTACCCTATGAAGTCGCAAGTCTCGTAAACTGTGAGTCAGTCGAAGTGCTCTGAGCTTCTGGGTCCCGTAGCATTCATGAAGTAGCATCACTTCCAGCGCTTGGCATTCTTCAAACCCTTGGATTTTGCCTTTGACTGCTGAAAGGCCAACATTTTCTGCTTCTTCCTTGCTTCTTTCTCCTCCTGTGTGATCAAATCAGGCAAAGTTTAGGAATCGAATAATCATATCGACGTTTATCCACAGGCAATATGGGCCAGGGTGTCGACCAAAGATATAGGCCAATATACACTGGCAAAATGTAGGGATGGGACAATTAAAATTTGAAACCAACAAAAATAATTGATAGCATCAACAGGATGAAAAGTTGAAATTCCTATTCTCATAGCCACATCCTGGTACTGTGTTGAATAGTATAAGTCAGATACTCGAGCAATTCAACACGCTTGATTCAGTCATGATCTATGCCAACGTCTAGGCATCTGATCTCAGCAATGCACCGAGACAAAAATAACCTGCTGATTCTGCTTCTAAATATATTTTGACGGAAATTGAACAAAGTTAATGGTCATCTAGTTACCTTTGACATCTTTGACTTGGCTTTAATTTTTGGTGCTTTCTCCTCAAGCTCAGCTTCCCGTTCCAGCTCTCTTTCCCTGGCCTCGAGGTTCTTTTCCAGATAATACTGTTAAAAACCAAAGAAAAGTTAAGTACTACAAGAAATATTGTAAAAGTAAGAAGCTAGCATTAAGGTAATATATGGATTAGGAATGAGATAATAATTGACAATGGATGACACAATTTGGATGAAACTGCTCACTTCAGAAAGGAGGAACTTATGCAGTCGCAAAGAGCTTATGCAAGAAGTAGAAAAACATATAACTGACCAAACTAGGTGTTACAAAGAGATACAAAGACAAATAATTAGATAAAAGATTAATGATATCTTACATTGTAATCACCGGCATAGTCTTGTAGAGTATTGTCTTTCACCTCAATTACCCTATTAACTATCTGCCTTATGAAGTAACGATCATGAGAAACAGTAATAACGGAGCCCTGGTACTCTGATATGGCCTCCTGTTCAATAAGAAACATTTTCCAAATAACAATTAACTCGTCGCTCGGTCATAGAAATATATCATAAAGGATAATCTGCTTACCTCTAGCATTTCTTTTGATGGAATATCTAAATGATTGGTTGGTTCATCCAAAACTAATAGTGTAGATGGCTTGACCATAAATTTGCAAAATGCAAGGCGTGCCTGCATCCAGACAAGGAGATCATATCAGAGTAACTTTCATGCAAAAGAAAATCGTGGATAAAACAAATAAGTTCAGAGAAATAGCTCAACATTTTTTTTCAGATAAAAAAAAGATGAATCTGGTGATGTATAGTCATCCAGTTTTATTCATAAGAACCTAACAAAATTATGAAAACTTGACAAAATTTATAAAGAATTGAGAGAAACTAGCAAAAGCTTGACAAAATTTATAAAGAATTGAGAGAAACTAGCAAAAGGAATAGAAAAAAAACAATTTTAGTTGTTATAGACAATGTGACTTCTTTTGTTAAAAGTGGTTATAGCTAATGTAATTTGACGAAATAAATAATTATGAAACAACACCATGATTACACTTCACAAAATCAGTATGCAATTATACAGAAGCAACCAATTACATTGCCTTTTTCTATACCTTTTCTCCACCACTTAAAAGCGCAACTTTTCTGTCTAGCATGTCAGATTTAAAATTACAGCGTCCAAGAAGACCTTTTATATCATCTATCCTCCAATCGTCCGCAGCTTCTTCCACAGTCTCAAGTACAGTTTTTTCCAAATCAAGTGCTTCTGCCTGCAAGGACTTGTTAATTAGTTATAACATCTTCAGGAACAAGTAACAAGTGTACAGACTAAAGAAATAACATGCAGAATGCATCCGTCACTAGAAATAGTTTGTGAGGATATACCCCAACAGAAAGCAGTAGCGACAAAATTATTTGACTGCCATGACAAAATATTTTCCTATGACCTCTATTGGTTTTTGTTAGATTGAAATAGATGTGTCTGAACATGTAAACATCATCACTAGAAATAGCCCTAGAAAAAAAGATGCTAGAAAAGAATACCTGGTTCTGCTCAAAATAATTTGGCAAAACATTATGCTCCCCCAGCAAAACCTCTCCTCCATGAGGCTTCTCCAATCCCATGATAAGTTTAAGCAAAGTGCTTTTTCCACATCCATTTGGACCAATAATAGCTATTTTCTCACCTTTCTCGACCAAAAGATTTGCCTTTTTAAAGAGCATCTGTCATATGGAGAACAAATATATAAGATTTGAGAATGCCAATGAGCAAACTCTTAAAAAGCAATGGGCATCTTTTTCCTTCGAACTAGAAATTGCAAGTGCAAAAATAAGTAGCTGCATTAAGAGAAATAACTATTCACCTTATCTTCATATGAAAATTCTAGATTTTTCAATGTTAGTACAGTTCTCCCACTTCGGCCACGTTCAGGAAATCTAATCTTTAATTGTTTTCTCTGGAAAGGCTTCTCTACTTGTCCTTCTTCTTGAAGTTTCTCTAATTTCTGAAATTATAAACAATTGCACAGATGAGTAAGATTGCTTATGTCATGTATTTGGATCATCAGTAACCTTAAAGAGAAATGAAATCATAAACTAGAATGTATCAGAATTATTAAATTGCATAACGATCATTCACTTTTCTACATTATTTAGTTGCAAAAATATTCTAGAGAAAAAGAGAGATTACTTTTTCTTCACTAGAAGCACGTCCTGAATTAACTCCAGCTCCTAATCTGCTTATGAGTTCCTTTGTATGCTCAATCTCCTTTTGCTGCTTTTCCCAGGCAGCATATTGAGCTTCTACCCATGCTGCTTTGGATATAACATACTCAGAATAGTTTCCCACGAATGTCCTTGATACTCCCATATCTGTTTCCACGATCTTGGTGCATAACTGATCAAGAAAAGCTCTGTCATGAGATATAATTACCATTGGCACATCTTGTTTGTTAAGATATCCTTCCAGCCACTCGATGGTATCCAGATCAAGATGGTTAGTAGGCTCATCAAGAAGCAGCAAATCAGGATCCTGCAAGTTCCATAAATTTTCTTATAAACAATTCCAGAAATCACTAACAGTTAACATTAAAGGAAATAACTTCAAGCAAATAATTCTATACATTATATCACTGGTCGCATATGATCATAACATGGCGATTCTGCCGCAACAATTTTAGTTATAAACCTTGCTAAATTTCTGTAAGATGCAAAACTTAAACCTTTTTCTTTGTGGAGGAGGATGTTTAAACAATTGAGAAATTCTGACAAGAAGTATCCTGCAAGGTCAACAGAGTGGAACTATTTGGATGCGTCATAGACAAAAAGAACAAAGATATGAGATCGATTACAGCAGCTACGTAGCCTCCAATATTTGACCGTGCTTAAACCATTTCTGAACTCTGGTCCTTGAACCAAGCATAGTACTAATTTTATTCAGCTTTCATTTGAAAGGCTCCAAAAGTTAAAAAAAATGGAGAACAATTTTTTTTCTTCTGATGTGCACGTAAAAAGTTTTAATCAAACAATTGTGGAAATCAATGCATAATTAATAATGATCAAATCATTTCAAAATGATGACCTTTTCCAAAGGAATCAAAATGAATAACTAACATAACTGTATTGTTCATATACTTTCAGAATTTGCAATTTGCTTTCCAAAAATCCAATTCACGGCCAACAATCAATATTTATCCATTTATATATAGATCAAATTTCATCTTTCAGATCTAGCAGTAACGTAAACTACCTATAAGAACATCCTTCAGATCTCTTCAAAGAGAATACCTGCAGTAGAATTTTCCCAAGAGACATCCTCATCTGCCATCCACTGCTGAATGAAGCAACCAACCGATCAGAGTCCTCAGGAGCAAATCCCAATTCAGGCATCAACTTGCTTATCTTCACATCCACCTCGTCCAGGTCTACATCTTGCGCCCTTCTCTGGAGCAAATCCAACTCGTCAAGTAGCCTCCCCATCAGCGCCAGATCCTCCACCGAGCTTTCAAGTGCCTTCTGCACTTTCTCCAATCTCTCGGCTATCTCCATTTCTTCCTTAAACGCATTCAAAAATTCCTCTTTTACAGTCCTGCTAGGGCAAACCTCGAACTCCTGGCTCAGGAATGCAATCTTCATGTTCTCCTTCGCCTTCACTATGTTCCCCGAATCCGGTTCTTCGAGACCAGCAATGATGCGCAACTGCGTTGTCTTCCCAGCGCCATTAACCCCAACAAGCCCCACTTTCTCACCTTTCTTCACTTCCCAACTGACGTCCTTCAACAAAGTGACACCTTTAAAGCTTTTGCTGATGTTCTCCAACTTGATGCCCGACGAGACGCTGGAAGCGCCGTTGTTCGACTTCTTCTTCGCCGGCTTCTTCGAAGAGCCCTCGACCGAACTCTCCGCAAAGAGGGACTCGAGGTCCGCGGCGGCGTCGTTGTCCACCACCGAGGTTTCCGCCGCCGCCCGAGCCGAAACACTAAGGATTCTACTTCTAGATTTAGTAAAGACGGCATTTTTACCAACAGAAACGTGGAACCGTCGAGATTGCAAGCTAGAACGCGGGGCTCTCGCCCTTCGGGCGTCCAGAAGGCGGCAGCCGGAGAGGAATCCCCAGCGGATGTCGAGGGTGTGGAGCTTGCCGGAGATGTCCATCGCCGGCGACGATCGAATGAAAACTATGCAGAAGAAATCGTGCGAATGGATGGAAAACTACAAATTTGTCGGAGAAATCTACGAGTTGCTCTCGCATGAACTCTGCCCCTGTGACGAAGAGCTCAAAGAGATATAAAAATCGCAGCCCTTCCAAATTGAGAAATAAATAAATTTGTTATTTTCCATTTTTTTCTATCTAAACTCGTAGCCTTATTATGTACCTTAATTACGAATATGCACCCTTCTTTAAAATAAACCATTTTTCATGTATAGCACAAAATTTTAAAAAAAATGTGTAAAAGCTTTTTTTTTTTGGAAAACTAAACACACTTTTATGTACATGTAAAATCATGTGTAATTTGAGCAAAATAAAATGTTCTAAAATGCATACAAGCTAGTAGTGACTTTTATGATAGTATAATATTAGATGTCAAAACAATTATATAATTTCAAAAGAGTAATAATATATTTACCGAGCTATTACTTGCAGTGAATAAATAAAAATGTACATATATCGCAGCCTTGACAGTTTTATGTGCTACAAATTTTACATTTGTAAATAAGAATATTTATCTAATACATTTGAAGTTGAGTGATAAGGAGCTCCTCGTATAAGGAGGTTTCGAGTTCGAGTCATCTAAATATAAAAATTAATCGAATGTTAATAACTTTGAATACTGAGATAATAAAAAATATAATATTTATATAAAATATAAGTAAATATTATTGCATATTTATATGATTTAATGTATTAGAAACCACTTCGTACTTTATAAAAATACAAAGTGTATCTCAATTAGTGAATATATAATCAATAATAACTTTTAAAACTAATAAAAAAATTTACTTATCAATGTAATAAATAGTTAGAATTTATTTTATATTTATATAAAGCATGAAACAATGAGCGAAGTTAAAGGGATCTGAGGGTAAGACTAGCACATGATTAAATTTTTATAATAATAACTCATTTGTTGGCTAGATAAAAAATATTTTGATACAATAATTAAAAAATTATGATTCGATTTTTCTTATCTGTTTTATTTTTTCTTTTATACTTATTTTACTCTTTGCACTATTTTTTATTTATTTTTTATCTTTCAAAAAAATGAACGAATAATTTTGCATCATCTGAGTTAACATCTTCGCCCCTGTATGAAATATTTCGTTGGTGTATGAAATCGCAATTTAACCGTCGAAATATTATGGTGGTTCTTACCAATATTCAGGGGTATTATCGGAATTTTATGTTAAATATTTAAAATGTTAAAGGACGTGGGAGCGTTGGTGGGCCTTTGGGCCGCAGCAGATAAAATTATGATAGCCTTACGTGTGCGATTCACACGTGCTTTAAGAGTCGTACGAGGATTGTGGACCATTGTAATCTTGCCACGTGGAGAGTGGAGAAGCACTCGTGAGGTGGGCTCTGGTCCACCAAGTTTTTTTCCTGCGGCCTCAACTTAAACGTATCGACCAACGTCCACGTCAGCAGCTGGACTCGATCCAAAATTTTAAAATTTTGTTATTTAATTTAATTTAAAATTTATATAAAGATAATATCAGATAACACCATATTATACATTTTCTCAATAATTAAATATTAAATTTATGATAAATAAAAAAAATAAAAAAAAATTATAATAAATTTAATATGAAAAATATGAATGTGCAGCATTATAATTTACTCACTTCTTCCCATATTGTTATGTGAATTTATTAGTATGTGTTTGTGCTCGCAGACTCACACTAACAAGTATGTGAGTGTTGTTGGATTATGCTATAATTTATGGCGCTGCACAAATATTTTATTTATTTAATATTTTATCATATGTTATAGAGGTTGGAGAGTTTACTTAGCACTTTTGCTAAGTAAGCTACTTAGTGATGATCTTATCCGTCAGATTTGATTTTGACGGTTACAGATCAAATTTAAAAGTTTAAAATATATTTCTAAATTTTAATCTTGAACCGTCAAAAACGAATCTGACGAATTAGATCACTGCTAGGTAGCCTACTTAGCAAAAGTGCTAAGTAAGCTCCCTTTCTCCTATGTTATATCTAAATAGCGTTTTCATTCTTTTTTCTTTAATTTATACAAACATTGCAAAACAAATTTAAGTCCAATGATGATAATGGAATTAGTAACATGAGTTCGTGTCCCAATTAATTTTAAGTAGAAAATCATTTTCTTAGAATTGCACATGTAATTTATTTATTGCATAAATGATTGTCGTAACTCGGCACATACATAATTTAGAAAAAAAATTATGTATTCTGACGGTCTTTAACGTAAAAAATATTATGATTGATCATTTTAGAATCATGTAATCTTATGTGCATCATCTCTCAGTATTCTTTATTTTTAATCATGATATTGAAATTATACTTTCACATTAGTATTATATACTATTTTATTACTACTTCCGTAAGATTAAAAAAAAAGAAAAATAAACTATCTATATTCATATTAAGCTTTAGTATCAATTGGTATCACCAATTAATCTATAAACCTTCAAATTAAGTTTAAAGTCTTATGATACCATATACACGAAAAAAAAGATCTTTCAGAGTTCTTTTTTTTTTAGAAATGCAAGAAAAATGATCACCAAGTATTTTTGTTCCCTTTTTGTTGTATCTGAAACAAATTGTGTTTATGATTTTGATTGATGGAGAAATGTTTACCAACCTTTTTGTGATTTGTGTTCCCTCTTTCCGAGTCAATTGTGGATTTCTATTTTAAAATTTATGTTAAAAGATATTTTGTGCAATTTGAAGGCTCAAAGTTTTTGAACAATGAAATCCACTAATTAGGGTTGCTTGCAACATTCGAAGAACTCTCCACCATCACCAGTGACGACTCCTTGTTGTTCTTTTTCTCTCAAATTTCTTTAAATTGGTTTATTTTAATAATTAAGATCCTTGGAAATAGACCTCATAGATTTTCCTATCCAGAAAAAAAATAAATAGATAAACATCATAAATTTCTAGGTGTCATAAGCCCTAGTAGTCTTTTATTGTATGTATCTAACCCACGCAAAAATTCTAAAAAGAAACAAATAATAAAATGTATGAAGTAGTTTACGTTAACAATACTTTTGAATCATCAAAACTAACATCGAAAAACTTAAATAAAATACCACAGAAGTTTCATGGATAGATATCGCATAGATCCATTTTTCTATGAAGATAAATATGCACGATGCATATTTCTTTCAATTAGATGATTGATCATATTTAACGTAGATATATCCTATTTAAATAGAATATATTGCATATTTTATCATTTAAATTATTAAATATGTGATTAAAAATAAATAATATTTAAAATTTATATTTTTCTATTTATTTTTGTCAACTAAAAAAATTTAAATTCAATAATTATAAATAATAGGATGTATTCTATTTAAATAGGGCATACTATTATTATTATTATTATTATTATTATTATTATTATTATTATTATTATTATTATTATTATTATTATTATTATGTACGATCC